>JADRCC010148752.1:0-12754 GCA_019843855.1 Hylomyscus alleni
CTCTATCTCTGTCTCTGTCTCTGTCTCTGTCTCTGTCTCTCTCTCTCTCTCTCTCTCTCTCTCTGTCTCTCTCTCTCTCTCTCTCTCTCTCTGTCCCTACAACCTGCATTTTTTATAGAGGCTTTATACTATTCCAAAGGCAATTTCTGTAATAAGTCTTGATTGTTCATCCAGTAAGGGGATAGCTGTGGGATCTAAATCAGTTCAGTGTCTCCCAGCCTCAATTTGTTTCTCTCTGAAATGTCCCAATTTGAGAAGATCATGTCTGCAAAGTACTTGAGTCATAAATGATGGTTTCTCATAGTGGGAACTAAAGTTCCTAGAGAAAAAGGTTGATGGGTCAGGATGCTTCTACCAATCCAAAACCCAATGGATGTTACCAGATAGTGTCTAAGGCCTGTTGTGAATATCCCCACTTTCCTCTCTGCCTGTTGTTTCCACTATTTATCTTTTGTTTTCTTCCTTTTTTTTTTTTTGAGACAGGATCTCATTATGTAGCCTGGCTGGCCTAGAACTTGCTATGTCGACCAGACTAGTTTGGAACTCACAGATGTCCACCTGCCTCAGCTTCCCTTATGCTGGGATTAAAGGCATGCACAATCACCACATCTGGATTATTTTTATTTTATTGAAATTGGGTCTCACTATGTAACCTTGACTAGCCTGAAGCTTGCTACATAGACTGGGCTGTCCTTGAACTCTCTAGGTCTGCCTTTACCTCCCAAGTGCTAGGATATCAAGCAAGTACTACTATATCCATTTGATTTTATTTTTATTAGTTTTAAAACTTTTTAACATTTTGTGTGTTAGTGTGCACATACATGTGTTCAATGTACCTGTGTGTGCACATGTGTGCAAGTGCTCACAGAGACCAGAAAAGGGCTTCAGATCCCTTGGATCTGGACTTACAAGTGGTTATGAGCTGGGAACTAAACTCTGGTTCTCTGAAAAAGCAGCCTGCACTCTTAACCAATGAGGCATCTCTCCAGCCCAAGAAGTGGAATTTTTAAGCTGTATATTGTTCAGAGACCCAGCAGTCCTAGAAGATAGTGGATTCATATACTAGAGTTCTGTCTTCCATCTCATCTTTAGCTGGTGAATTTTATAGGAAAGAGGATCGAGGGCAGTCAGTCAATCATTCGAAAGTTCTGTCTCGCCCTTCTTAGCTGGGTGGCGAGTCTCGTCTCTGAGATTTATGGTGTTGGTGGTTTCCTCCTTATTATCTCCTCTCTTAGCAGGATGGGGTGTCACAAACATTAAGGCCACTGAGTCTCCCTATGCAGGGACTAACCAGACTCAACCTTGCTTAGATTCTAAGAGCAGATGAGATCAACTGGGTTCAAGATGGTGTGACCATAGATGGCCAGTGAATCTTGCATACTTCCATAGCCAGTTGTTTGCATGACATCTAGATTGAAAGCTAACCCAAACTAACCATAAATGGTCTGTAGATTCCTTCTTATGGAATGAAGTACAAATATGTACTATCTTTGTGCCTCTATCATTTTGCTCCTATCATAATGAACTCAGATTCTTTAAGGCCATGTTATATGACTTGACTCATATGGTACATGTGAGGTTCTGTAGTGAATGTATTAACTCTGACCATAACCCTATAAGGTGTGTAGTACAAATAAATAAAGTTATTACTGGAAAATCTAGCTAAGGCAAGATAGAAAGCCAGATAATTGAGAGCTAGAGAGATGGTTCAGTGGTTAAGAACACTTGCTGCTCTTCCAAAGAACCTGGGTTCAGTTCAAAGCACCCACATAGGGCAGCTCATAACCACCTGCAACTCCAGATCCAGGATATCTGAAGCCTTTTTCTGGTTTTCTTTGGCACCCAAACACATGTGGCACACATACCCACACACATAAAGAAAAAATAATTATTAAAAAGGAAAATTAAGGGAGTATGAAAGGGAAAGGAGCCCACTATCTCAGAATCGGACTAAAGCCCCTTCCCAACTGAGAAGCAAGAATTCCAGTCCAGTCAGTAACACTTACTATAAAATGGTTTCAACATAAGACTTAACATCCATTTCATACGTAGTTTATATTAAAATAGCAATGATCCAGGCTTAAGGCCTGAATGTATATGGCCTTAGATAGACCATCATTCCTTTCCTCAAACATTGCCTGAGATTTTCAAACAAAACTACTTACAGTAAATATATCCTACCTTCAGGTGTGGTAGCTAGATCTTTTTTTACCCATGGGTTATCTTATCAGGTGCCCCTCAGGAAAGTGACTTCAAAATGACACCAAAATCATATATACTCACACACATATATGTATATATAATTTAGCTGGCCTTTGCTACTTTATGGGTTCTTTTTCCCATCCTTTATTGCCCCCCCCCACACTTCCCACTGGTTTCACCCCTAACACTAGATAAGAAAGAAACAAGGAGAGAGGAGAGAGAAGAATTAGGAAAATCCCTGAATCTAATGTCTTTTCTTTTGTTTCTTCTTTGATCATGGCTACTAACAAGCCTCAGCCAAGCTCCCTGAGCAACCAACAACTACCTACCACACTGTTTGGGACTCTAACACTTATGTACCCCCTGAAAAGTTCCCAGAATTCTAAATGTCACACAATCGCAGAAATTGTCTGTAGCTGGCAAAACCATGCTTCTGCTAGAGCACAAGGCAAATCATTGTCAGTTGCTGTGGACAGTCTGAAGTAGGCCAATATCCCTATACCTGGGATTAAAACAAAAGTACATTCCTGTAATATTTCTGTGTTTTTAAAGAAACCAAAAATCCAAAACTCTCACCACATATGTTTCATGATAGTATATTCAAAAAATATATATCAATAGGTTGCATGTCTTCCTTGAGGAGTCTTTACCCACATTTGGGTATCTTTTGCTTTCTATTGAGTATATCTTTTTCTCCTAATCTTCATACATAAGCCTATATTAACTATCATTAGTAAAATCTCCAACTCTACTTCATAAACTGACTAGTCCTGAAATATTTGGTGCCACAAATCCTGGTTTGGTCTGATTTTAGGAGCTTCTAGACCTCCTCAGGTTGATGAGGGTTAACAGTACCTCCATTACCCGTATCCTGAAACAGCGGCAGAGCATTCCAAGGTCATACTGATAGTCAGAAGCAAATCGAAACTTCACACTGGGGCAGCCTGGCCAGGGAGTGTACACTTTTCTGTCTACAAGTACAAGTCGACTCTGTGGCCTTCCTGAAGAAGGGAACAAGTGGCACTCTACAGTTACCAGAAAGTTTGAGAGCTGGGATCTAGTTGGTCTTGTACAGCAAGAGGG
The DNA here is from genome assembly GCA_019843855.1 of Hylomyscus alleni. Taxonomy (NCBI): domain Eukaryota; kingdom Metazoa; phylum Chordata; class Mammalia; order Rodentia; family Muridae; genus Hylomyscus; species Hylomyscus alleni. The sequence continues at coordinate 3,286 of JADRCC010148752.1, forward strand.
AAAACATTGTCTCGTTTTAGTCCCTCTGACCACATCTGTATAAGCCTTAAGGATTGCATATCCAGAAAGGCAGTAACACCTACCTGGTACTTTTAACTACTATGCAATAGTTAGAGTTGGGCCAAAAGTCAAACACTTTTTTAAAAAAGATTTTTATTTTACATGGATGCATGTTCCCTGCATGTATGTGTGTGCACCATGTTTGTGCCTAATGCCTTTCAAGTCCAGAAGAGTACATTGGATCCCCTGGAACGTTATAGTTGAGAGCCTCCATATGGGTACTGGGAATCAAACCACCAATCTATCTCTCCATACCCCACACTTTTAAATAAACTGATTAGACACACATTTAAGAAGAGGTTTGATATCAATGTATTTAATTTTGACTTTAAAAATGTCAATGCCAGGGTTGGAGAGATAGCTCAGCGGTTAAGAGCACTGACTGCTCTTCCAGACGTCGTGGGTTCAATTTCCAGTAACCACATGGTGGCTCACGACCATCTGTAATGGGATCTGATGCCCTCTTCTGGTGCGTCTGAAGACAGCTACAGTGTACTCACATATATAAAATAAACAAATCTTAAAAAAAAAGCCAGTGCCATATATGTACAGTCTCATCTTTTACATACCTTTATGTGGCTTGCTCTGGCCTTTGTAGCTTGCTTAAGCTTTTCAGTAGTCTTTCATTTTGGAAAAACATCCAGCCACCTTAGTCTTTATTAATAATTAACAAGCTGAGCTGTGATGATTTTTATAAACAGACACAGCTGGTCTCAGGAAGATGGCAATTGTTTGATTTAGAAGATAGCATTTGTAACACCACCTTAATAAAAGAAAGCTGAACCCAAGCTACATATAGGAAAATGTAATAAATTAATATTGCCTGGATACATACTGTTAAACTATGGAGCTTTGCAAATTTCCAAGTAAATCTTACAGAAAGCACAAAACTGAAAAAAAAAACATAAATCTCTTTTTGTGCTTTGTACAGCCCAGAGAATGATCTATAATCTCCCATAGCTGTTGTAGGAACTTGATCCAAGAATGCAGCAGTTCAAGGGGAATTCTGAGTGCTTGTGAGAAAACTCCCAGAAAATAAGCGTCTTGTGACCTTAATTTCTTCCAAAACACCGATTTGTTCCTTGAATGTGCTTTCATGCCCTTCCTAAGGTATAGCGGATGAGAGTGAGCTTACTTCAAATTATTCATTACAACTGGCTAGTGATTTATTTATATGCCTCTGTGGAATACCATTGGTTTTGCCATGTGCGTCTTGTCCATCATATGCAGCTCATTCTTGTGTTTGGACATTTTATTCATATGATTTTTTAATCCTCAGAGTATAAATTGTCTGATGTGCTGAATAAAGTTGGCTATTGCATTGGACTTTTGTCTGCCTCATTTTGGGGCCCTGCTCTCCCAGGTTCATGCTGCCAACTCAAAGGGTAAACTGCTATGGTTTTGGTTTTGAATGAGTGCAGGTAATATGTAGTGAAAAGCAACAATCCATAGTAAAACACCATCAAATTGATGTTTACAACATCCAACAGAACTCATTATTGTGTACAGTGAGTGCAAAATGTCAACAAAAGGCTTCCAAGAGAGCTGGAGAAATGGCTTTTAGAGAGGACTAAAATCAGTTTTCAGGACCTACATCAGAGGTCACAAACACCTGAACCTTCAACTCCAGGGACTCAGATGCCCCTCCTGTTCATGCCCTTAGGAAGCCACACACGTGCTTGTACATACACAGACACACAAATACACATTTTAAAGAATGTAAATCTTTAAAAAAAATGCTTCCCAACTGCTGGATGTAGTGGCACATGCCTGTAACTCTGGCATGTGGAAGGCAGAAGTTAGAAAAACACTGGAAGTTTAGGGCCATTCTGTATAGTGAATTCCAGTCCATCCAGAAATGTGGTGAGACCCTGTGTAAAAAAATAAACAAACAAAACAAGAGCAAGCAAGTAAACAAACAAGAAACAGGCAAGTTTTGAAAAAGAAAAACAATTTGAGCTAGTATATCCTATTTTACAAAAATGATTTGAAGCAGCTATCAATTCCAAGATTTATCTTTGTCTGACATTAACACAACAGGTGGGCAACAGAAATAAACTAGGGCAAGAAGACAGGAAATGACTGTTATTTTCCTTTAAAAATATTAATGTGGAATGGAGGAGGATTTGCATGAGGGGGTGCTTGGAAGACAGGGGAAGCTGATATTGTGATGTTGACTAAATAAATAAATAAAATTTAAAAAGCTAAAACTTCATAGTATTATAGGTGAGGTTATCATCATGAATATTTAGTATACATTTTATATTATTAACACTGAAACTTGTAAACATAGCATTCAAAAAATAATAAAGGAATAACAATTGCAAAAATATGTTAATATTGTAGAGCTGAGACTCAGAATTAGATCACTTAGCTATCATTATGAGGTTTGACCGCCCTAGCTGTATAAAATAAATATATTACATGCTGATATAGGGTTGTTTTATTTTGTTTTGTTTTGGAGTCTCGAGACAGAGTTTCTCAGTGTAACCAGCCCTGGCTGTCCTGGACTCACTTTGTAGACCAGACTGGCCTTGAACACACAGAGATCCAACTGCCCCTGCCTTCTGAGTGCTGGAATTAAAGGCATGCGCCACCATGCTTGGCTCATGTAGAGTGTTTTGTTGTTGGTGTTGGTGGTGGTAGTGGTGGTGGTGGTGGTGGTTTTGGTTTTGGTTTGGGTTTGGGTTTGGGTTTTTTGAGACAAGATTTTACCTCAAAGCCTAAGCTAGCCTAGAACTCACTATTTTAGCCCAGATTGACTTCAGACTCACAGAGATCTGCCTACCTCTGTCTCCAGAGTGCTGGGATTAAAGGCATGCACCACCACTTCCCGGCAATAAATTTTTAATTTAAAAATTATAGTTACATAATTCATCTTCCCTCTCCCTCTTCCCCTCCAACCATTTATATGCACCTCCTTGTTCCTTCCTTCTCTCTCTCTCTCTCTCTCTCTCTCTCTCTCTCTCTAATTCATAGCATCTTTCTTTTATTGTTGTTGCATAAACACAATTATATAAATATAAGCCGTTCAGTCTGTATAATGTTACTCTGTATGTACATGATCATAGAGCTGACCACTTCTTGGCTATCCTATTGGAAGGGGGTTCTTCCACAGGGAAGACCATTTCCCCCACTTTTAGCATTCCCCAGATACTCACAGTTTTTTATCTAGAGTTGAGGCCACAAGATCTTTCCCTATTCCATGTTAGCATGTCCATTAGTAGCATTGTTGTTCAGGTCATGTTTAGGCTGCCATATTGATGAGACTTCATGAGTATAACCTCTTTGATATTTCTAGGAGACACAATCTCACAGCTAACTCACTGATCCTCTGCTTCTTACAGTCAGTCTTTCTGGCCCCTCTTCCACAGTCATCCCTGATCCTTAGGTACAGAGTCATGTTATAGACATATCAGTTGGGAAGGGCAAGCACACAATGTTTTGTTTTCTTCGTTTTGATCAGTTGTAGTTTTCTACAATGGCTTCTAGCTGCTGCAAAGAGAAGTTTCTTTGATGAGGGGTGAGAACTGCACTTATCTGTAAGTATAAGGATAAATATTTAGAATGTAGTTATGCTAGAATTATGCTTGTTTAATAAAATTGTAGCCGGGCGTGGTGGCGCACGCCTTTGATCCCAGCACTTGGGAGGCAGAGGCAGGCAGATTTCTGAGTTTGAGGCCAGTCTGGTCTACAGAGTGAGTTCCAGGATAACCAGGGCTACACAGAGAAACCCTGTCTCGAAAAACAAAACAAAACAAAAACCAAATAAAATTGTAGCTCCACCTCCAAAATGCATGATTTTATTAGCCCTGGGCTGTTGGCTAGTATTCCGGTGCCAATTTGTTGAGTGGGCTTTAGATCCAATTAATGAGCTGTTGGTTACTGCCAAGGTGTGTGGTCCACTGTTATACTCTTAGGTTATCTTCCCATGCTACAGAAATAGCCTATAATGTTTTGGGAGTATTTTGAGCAATGCTGCCCAACAACTTGAAAGAGAGCTTCTCATAACTGTTAGTCTATGGCTCTTGTAGGGAGTACAGTCAGCCCATATGGAAAAACGTTATTTAAATTATGTAAGTGTATGTATACACAGACTTATATGTATTATATACAATTATAGGTAGATAGATAATAGTGTTACGTCTTACAACTTTCTCGGACATTCTTGTTATTTTACTTTCCTTCCTCCTTCTTCTGTGTTTTTCTTCTTCTCCTCTCCCTAACTAAAAGCCTCATCCCCTTTTCCCACTTTCCCTTCAAATCACTTATACCCTGTTATTCTCTTTCTATTGAATTCCCTCCATGGCCCTTTTTACTTTCCTGGTTTCTTTGGTTGCTCCAGCCTATGTACACACATTGAAGACTTGGAGCTGGGAACCTAAAATGAGAAAGAACATGTTATGTCTGTCTTTCTGGGTCTGAGTTACCTCACTCAATATGGCTTTTTCTAGTTTCATTCATCTACCTGCAAAATTCAAGGTTTCATTTTTTCTTTACAGCAAAATAGTATTCCATAATGTATAAACACCACATTCTCATTATCTATTCATCTGTTGAAGGGAATTTAGCTTGTTTCCATTTCCTGACTACTGTGAATAGAGCAGCCATGAACATGGCTGAGAGAGTATCTGTGGTGTAGGATTCCCAGTCTTTTGGACATATGCCAAGAAATGGAATAGCTGGACCATATAGTAGATCTAGTTCTAGTTTTGGAGAATTCTACTTTCCATAGTAGATGAACCAGTTGCAATCCCCCCAACAGTGAACACAAGTTGCTTTTTCCCTCCATCCTTCCCAGCATTTGTTGTTGGTTATTCCGTTGATCTTTGCCATTCTGACAGGGTTAAGAAGAATGCTGTTTTGATTTGCATTTTCCTAGGCATCATGGACATTTTTAAAAAGATATTTCTCAGCCATTTTCATTTTACCTTTTGAGAACTCTCTGCTCAGATCCCAGGTCCATTGAATGGGTCATTTGGGTGTTTTGTTTTGTGTTTGACTTCTTGTTTTTTGTTGAAGAGGTAACATTTTCTCCAGTAGATGTTTTTGGCATCTTCATCAAATGTTAGATAGTCATAGTTACCTGTACTCATGTTTGGGTCTTCGATTTGTTCCATTGGTCTACAAATCTATCCTGTGGTCTATCTAGGTAATTCTCATTAATGAACATTTTTTTGTATGTCTGATGAATTTGGGGAGTGGGAATATGGGCATGTGGACTTCTATTAGTTCTGTGTCTATATAGACAGGGCAGGTTGTCATTCTTTTCTTTGTATTGAAGATAATTTTTTCATACAATATATTCTGATCATGGCTTTTCCTCTCTCATCTCCTCCCAGATCCTCTCCACCTCTTCATTCATCAAACTCCATGCCTTCTTTCTCTCTCTGTTTAGACAATGTCTTACTTAGGGTTTCTATTCACTAAGATGAAACACCATGACCAAAAAGCAAGTTGTAGAGGAAAGAGTTTATTAAATTTCCACATCACAGGTCATCATCAATGGAAGTGGGACCAGGAAGTCAAATACTCTAGGAACTTGGAGGCATAAGCCATGAAGGGATGTTGCTTTCTGGCTTGCTCATCCTGCTTTCTTATTGAACCCAGAACCACCAACCTAAGAGTGGTACCCACAGTGGGCTGAGCCCTCCTCCATCAATCACTAATTTAAGAAAATAGACTTGCCTGATCTTATGGAGGCATTTTCACAATTAAGGTTACCTCCTTTTAGGTAGCTCTAGTTTGTGTCAAGTTGACATAAAACTAGCCAGCACAGAAAACCATCAGGCAAAAAAGAGAGACCATAATAAAAGATAACAACCAAAGGGGAGAGAGAGAGAGAGAAAGAAAGAAAGAAAGAAAGGAAGAAAGGAAGAAAGAGAAAAATCAGAAGAAACACATACACAAATGAAACTAATCGGGCTGGAGAGATGGCTCAGAGGTTAAGAGCACTGACTGTTCTTCTGAAGGTCCTGAGTTCAAATCCCAGCAACCACATGATAGCTCACAACCATCAGTAACGAGATCTGATGTTCTCTTCTGAGTGTCAGAAGACAGCTACAGTGTACTTACATACAATAAATAAATAAATCTTAAAAAACAAAGAACAAATGAAACTAATCTTTTTGAAACAAAGCATTAAAGATGTATTTGCTCCATTTCCTAGGTACATATGTACTCCCCTACCGTCCACAGTTACTCTCATCCTGAGTGTGGAGTTTATTACCCCTGTAGATTTATCTTTGATTTTATATGAATATATTCAGAAATGTTTTCTAGTAGTTTTTAGTCACAATATAGTCTTGTTTGCTTGGAGTGAAACTTTAGACCTGTGTTAACTATTTGTAGCACCTTCTGCCGGTGGCTTTTTATCTCTCAACATAGTATATGTTGGTACTCAGGGCTGTAGACAATATCTCTTACATTTGTGTGGTGTTCTTTGGCATCCAAGAGACTTCAGGGTTCCTTATTTCCTGTGACCACAAGTGTTATGTCTGGATTGGAGAAGAAACCAAGAACCTGAGAGTGGTATGACTTGCCCCAAGGTCACAAGGTAACAGAGCCCAGGCTGACTGACTCCCTACCTTATGAGACAACAGGAGTGAGGAACCAGAAGGCAGGCAAGTGGGAAGGAGGGGAAGGGAGCTTGGAGGTGAGGGTGGACAAAGGGAGCGGGGAGGAAGCAGGCAGAGCAAGCTGAGAGTGCTTTAAAATCTACCAGGGATTCTCATTCTCAACTCTGGCCCTCATTGGGATCGCCTGGGGAGTTTCAAAACTACTGATGCCTGGTATCCACCCCAGAGAGTCTAATATGACTACTCTGTAGGGAAGCCTGAGTAAGAGGCTGCTTAAAAGCTTTCCAACTGAGTTGAATGTATAGTCAGAGTTGCAAACCATTGGTGAAGCTGAGCAATTTGTTAGGTAGTGAATTAGCTGAGGGGGCAGTACTTAAAGGCTGGCTTGTTAACATTAATAAGATCTTAATCCTTCAAGACTGCCTTGATAATGTGATATAAATAAGGTATTGAGATCTTCAGCCTACAGTCTATTGATAGAAACGAGCTAAAATGAAGGTGATAATCCAGTTTCCTTAGTGCTGTTCACACCAGTCTTAGACGGTAGTGTTCAGTTGTTGTACCCACGCGAGACATGGGGAAGAATGCCACTCAATGAAGGTCACATTAAGAGTTCTTTATTTGCCAGAGGTGGAAAGCAGGCTCACACCAGAAAGGACTATTGATCCCAAGTGAGGCCGGGTAGGATTTATAAACTAAAAACCTCAATTACATCATACCAGAGACAGGCTACTGTGGTGGCTCGCGGATAGGGGAGGTGTTTTTAAAAGTTTTAGCTCAGTTGATTCAAACAATTGACTTTATATTGTAGAACAATTGATTTAGAACAAAGCTGCATAATGAGAATGTTCTACTCAGCGGGTTGTGGTTAACTGGGGGTGGAGGTGGGCTGGGTTTGAGGGGCCATTGGGTGAGTTAGCTAAAACTATGACAAAATGGGTTTACTTTGAGTAGTTCACAGTTATCAGGGCTTTAAAGGGGGAGAAGGACAGTTTTCTTCATGAATGCCAGCAAACCCTACAAAGTAACAAAATTCAGCAAACATTCTAAGTACTTCTTTTATGCGGGGCCAAGTGATAGGTAAATGTTTTCAGCTAAAATGTCTCTAAATCCAGAAAAGTAACCTACATAACTGCTTACCATCATAACTCACATGTCACAGATGTTATCCATGGCAAAACCAGTGGAAGACTAGGGCTAGCTGTGAGATTGTGTGTGTGTGTGTTGCAAGTCTTTGCACATTGCATATAGATGTCACATCAACAATAGCCATATTCTTCAATCACAATCACTCTCCACCTTGTTTTTTGAATGTATACAGTTCTTAGTATTTTGTTTAGTTATTTTGCGTGTGAATACGTATGTGTGTGGGGTAAGAAGCAACTTTCAGGAGTCAATTCTCAATTTCTTCTTCCCACCATGTGTTTGCAGAATCAAACTAAGGGTTTTTGGTTTGGCTGCAAGAGCCACCTCATGAGCTCCTCCATCTTCTTTCTTTCTTGTCTTTCTTTCTTTCTTTTTCTGAGACAGAGTTTCTCTGTATAGCCCTGGCTGTCCTGGAACTCACTCTGTAGACCAGGCTGGCCTCAAACTCAGAAATCCGCCTGCCTCTGCCTCCCAAGTGCTGGGATTAAAGGCGTGCACCACCAGCACCCCGCTCTTATTTCTTTTAAGCAAAACCCCTTATTGAACCTGGAGTTTTCTAGAATAACTAATCAGTAAACCCTGGGGGTCCTCCTGTCTCTATTTCCCCAGTGCTGGGATTATAGACATACACCATTGCACCTGACTTTTATGTGGTGCTGGGGATTGTACTCAGGTCCTCATGCACTGTATCAACTGAGCCATTTCCCTAGCCTTTAAATTAATGTTTGTTTGTTTGTTTGTTTGTTTGTTTGTTTGAAGCAGAATCTTACTTATGTAGCCCTGGCTGGCTTGGAACTCACTATATAGACCAGATTGGCCTCGAATTCAGAGAGATCAGCCTGCTTCTGTCTCCTGAATTCAGAGCTTAAATACGTGAACAACTTCAGCAGTGTTTCTCAATCTTCCTAATGTTGCAATCTTTCAATACAGTTTCTTATGTTGTGGTGACCCCAAACATAAAATTATTTTTGTTGCTATTTCATAACTGTAATTTGGCTACTGTCATGAATAGTAATGTAAATATCTGATATGCAGGATATCTGATATTCAACCCCTGTGAAAGGGTCATTGGATCCCTAAATGGGTCGTGACTCACAGGCTGACAACTACTGGATTAATCACCATTGTGGTGATTTGAAAGAAAATGTTCCTCATAGTCTCTGATGCTTGGAAACTTAATCCCCAGGTGGTAGCACTGTTTCTGTAGGTTTAGGAGATGTGGTCTTGTTGGGTGAGCTATGACCCCACGAGTCCACTTTGGGGTTTCAAAGCCAAGTGCCATTTCAAGTTCCTTTTCTCTACTTCCTACTTGTGATTCAAGATTCGAGCCTTTAGGATCCTGCTCCAGCCTGCTGCTTGCTGCCATGGTGCCCCACCATGACAGACTCTTATCCCTCTGGGACCATAAGCTCCAAAAAAATTCTGTCTTCTATAAGTTCCCTAGGTTGAAGTGCTTTGTCACAGCAATAGAAAAATAATTAATACGAAATGATAGGCACTCTTATTCAAAGCATTTTTCTAGAAGGGCTTATAAAACAGCTCACAGGGTATGGACTGTCTTCATCAACCACCCTCATTAGTTCAATGTATATCTAACCAGGACTTCTTTATGCTGCTACAAATAAGTATGACTAGATAATACCTGTTTCTTTCACAAACGTTATCATGTTTCCCCCCCCCCCCCC
>JADRCC010148767.1:0-12966 GCA_019843855.1 Hylomyscus alleni
GCTTTTGTTAGAAGAGGCCTGCTGATTTAATTCCTTTCCTTTCTTTTCTTTCTTTCTTTTTTTTTTTTTGGAGGCCTGTTCTAGCTACGTAGCCTTGGAATTCAGAGAGACCCACCTATCCCTTCAGGGCTTCCTGAGTGCTGGGATTAAAAGCATGCGCCACTCCACCCAGTCTGAATTAATTTTAGACCCTAGAGATACTCATTATTCCCACATTTTTAGTCCACCAAAATAAACTTCTGCCATGGTTAAGATTCAAAACTATATTAGTAACGTAAAAAGGGCGTGTCTTTCCAGTTTCCAAGTGTATACGGCCTCCTCCCTGGCTCCGAGGCCTCACCTTTGCCCTTCACCAAATTTACTGCGAACCCCTCTTATGACCCTTACCAGGTTTATGGCTAAATTGGCATAAAAAAATTCTAATGAAAACATAGGCAATCAAACCCCCAGTGATAGAGACTACTCCAATTTCCTATGGATGCTAAGCCTCACCTACCTTTTCTCCTAATCTCCAAGCAGAGTGATCAAATAGACCTTTCAGTCAATTTTCCAGAAAGTTCATTGGATGAGCCTTATACCTCTTGAATCTGCCGCTAGATGTCACCAAATCCCAGCAAAGGATTTACATCTCGGTTCCCAGGGATTGTGAGATTTATTTAATTTTTTGCTCCACCCACTTATTTTATGGGCTCCCTAATCTCTGGCTGACTCATATATATCTTAAATTCCTAAAGACAAATAAAATCGAGTTCTGTGAAGGACCAATCCTAGGCAAGGAATTATATATCTGAATATCTTGGTTAATTTCCTTTTGTTTTTACTCAGGATTGGTAAAGGGGCCTAAATTCTGATGCTAAAACCCTTTGTGAGCTGTGGTGCATCCGCAGTAATCAGCACTTGGGAAGAAGAAGGGCCGCAAAGTAAAGGCCATCTTAGATTATGTATCGAGACTCGCATCGCTACAAAAATAAATCAGTGAAAGAATATTCCTTTTGCTCACTTTACTTTTCGGTACTTACAATTCCTCCAAATGGCTATTGCAGACGACTCTAGTCAGTTCGTAAAGGTGATTCAGAGGTAAAGTTAGACCTCTTGAAATTTTTATCAGCTATTCGTGTTTCCACCTCCATTTTATGTAAGAGTTCTGTGCTGTCCTGCTGTCCTGAGCACTTAGGATACCAAAAGTTCTATTTTATAATGGTGAGAGTCATCACACAAAGTTAAAGCTCTTAGTTCCTAAGCCTGTTCCCCGGAGGGAGTTCACCCGTGTGCGACGGACCTTACCTGAAGACCAGGCCTAGTCTCCGATGCAGGAGCCTGGGAAGACTCTCCAGCTGCCGGGGCAGCTCAAGGTGTCTCTCCAGGTGTGCAGCGAAAGACCGATCCTCTCAATCTCCTTCCTTATATACTCACTGTCCAGCGGGCGTCATGAGATTCTTGTCCTGTGTCTGGTTATCTTAGTCACTGATGTCATTGGGGGCTGGTTATCAGGTACAGCCTTAGGTGTAGTGGAGTTCCTGACTAAGCTGTTTTTCTAAGACAAAGGGCATTTTCTTCTTTTACTATTCTCATTACATTCCGAAAAACTTGGTTGCGTTTTCTAGAGTCAGATGGTAAATAGTAAAACATTTCACTTAGGTTTCAGAGCGCATAATGATGTAGCCCTGGGGCATTTTTTTTTTTTAATTCTCTATATATGTACGTGTGTGGCCTGTGCATTTTGGCGCTAAAGTTTGCCTTCATTTAGGTCTTTGCCTCTATTGCTATCCGCCTTATTTTCCATGGAAGGGTCTTAGTGAACTTGGAGTTTGCTATCTGGGCTATACTAGCTTGTCACTGAGCTCCCAGGATCTTCCTGTCACTACCAACAGTTCCCCTTAAAACACTGGGGTTATACATATATGCCCCACGTTCAGCTTTTATATACGTGCTGGGGAACTGAACTTAGGCCCTCATGCTTGAGCAATAGGCATTTCACCCCCAACATCTCTCCAGTAAGACCATCAATTTTTAAATATTTTCTATATTTCAGATGTTTTATTAAATCCTTCCCATAGGTATTTCTTTTTCTTAACAAAATTGTACTAACTATAATCAGCCAAAAATAGGTTTCAGTTACTAATTATATGTATTTGTATACACATGGGTATATAAAATCTTTTTAAAAGATTTTAATTTTACTGTTTTTAATTAGGTATCTATCTACATGTGTGGACGTGACATGTGTTCAGAAGTTAGAGGCACTGGGTCCTCCGGAGCTGGAAGTACTGGCTGTTCTGAGACACCTGACATGGATTCTGGGACCCTAACTTGAGTCCTCTGGTAGAGCCACCTTTCCAGCTACAACAGTGAAAGATTTTTTTAAAACAGTTCTCCAACTGTATTTCCCAGAGAAATCGGAAGCATCAATAAAACACGGTGGTAAGTTATCAGAATATTAGATTCGTAGACTCTTCTTTACGTCTCAAAGAATTTCTGGATGGGGCTTGGCAGTCCACACCAGTACAAATTGTTCTAGGGAATCCAATGCACTCTAGAACTGCTTTGGGTGTGGCAGGTGGGGGAGGGGGGCCTAAATGCAATACTTTTTTTACACCACTAGAGGGTGCCATAGAATGTAAAGCAAAAAAACGTGTTCTGATATACCCTGCCTAGTATCAGTCTTGTTTTGCAGATTAAGAAATATGTAGGTGTCACCATAAGTGTTCCCTTTTCAGAGTCTGAAACACAATGTACATTATATGTTGTTCCCTGCTTTGACTGATGTTGCAGAACCATTAAGAAGATGGTAGGAAAGCAAACCAAGTATAGAGAAATAACTTGATGCTTTTTATACATTTCCCCCTCTCCATTCTCTGATAGGATATCACACAAAAGCTCAGGAGAGGTCTCCTTATTTTTTAACTCTTGGGGTTCTTCCTATTCTGTTGTGATCATTTTTGGTGTGTGTCATAATGTTTCATGTCTGATAAACACAGTTTTGAAAACCCATTTATGGGTCACTCACTCTATTGCTCTATACGTACACTCTAGTCCCACTAATAAACTTATAGCTTAGGTAACACTTAGTATTATTTTATAGCGATGAAAGTGAGTTCTAGTATCCGGTTACTTTCATTTATATGTAGTTTACAAATAATAAAGGAATACTTTTACTGAATTACTAGATAATTCCTGGCATTTGGATGGGTCACTCAAAGCTTGCTAGTTCTCTGCTTTAGATCCTATTTAAGTGATTTTTTTTCTTCTTATTTTTTATTTGTGAGATATTGATGCTTTTTGACCCAAGAGAAAATGTGGAGAAGTTTCTCTGTTGTATATCGACCAGCTTTTAATCTGACACCAAACATGCACTCTTCAGGCCCCCTCCTCCAAGCCATCCCAGTGGTAGGATTTTGGCTCATTTGAGCACTGTTAGAACCAATTCAAGGAATTCAACATTGAGTGAGGCTGACCAAGTACTATGACACATCACATTGTTGTGCTTTGTAGAATAACTATGTGTTTGAAAACAGAAGTGTTTCAGATTTCAAAGTTATTCAAGTTTAAATTATTTCTTAAAACAAGGTCTCTTAAATTTTCTAAACTTTAGTGTTACCACCTACTAGATGGAAATAAACATTTCATGATCTTAATGGCTGCCCTGTATAGTACAGTATCCAGCTAGCACATGTGGCTATTTTAAGTCAAAATTCATTAGGATAAAGAAAAATTGGTTCAGTTGGTTGTTGTGGCTATATAATGTTACTAGCTGTTGTCTAAATTTGGATACAGATCATTTTTGCCATCACAGAATGCTCTGCTGGGCTGACTTAGATGAGAGGAGGTATGTAAAATGGTCAAGCATAGTGCGTTTCTCTTGACAGATACACCTAAAAGGTGTTTTTTTTTTTTTTTTCTCTGCTCTTCTCAAGATCAGAGCTGGGGTGCTTCATTTTATTGATAGATTCAGGAGAGGGAGGCAAGTTACCTGAGGTACTTTAAGAAGGGGATATGTCTGGCCCTGGAATCTACATGTCTGACTGCTGCTGCCATATTCTAATAGGCTTATCCTTGTGCTTTACTGAGTAGGATTGCAAGAGCAAGAGCGTGAATGATGGGAATTGGTTTTAGAGTCAGAGTGGTGAGGAAAAATTGCCTAGAAACAGTGTTTCTTGTATTCAAGATAGCATAGGACTCAGCTTTTTCCATCCGTTATCTTAGCAAATCCTCACAGAAGCCCAGGGAAGTTAAATAGTCACCTAAAGTTGCTCAACCAGTAAATTGCAGAGCAAGGCCAGACTTGTTCCTGACTTTAAAGCCCAGACTTTTTCCTGTTATGCTGTGTTACCCCATCAATGTGAATGTAACCTTAACTTATTAGTGGGATAAAGCCTCGAGTAGATTCCTGACTTATACTCAGTTCTCAGAAAATAAGAAATATTCTTTAGAATTTATTCACAGCTGCACTGTTGTCTTTACATAATTTCAACTGGAAAGGAAAGATAGCTTAATTTTGTTTGGTTCCAAGGCCCAAGGCCAGACAGAAACTATTTACAGCCTCAGCTTTCACAGAAAATTCAGTGGCTCCAGGAACCCTGTATTAATTTGCAAGGCTACCATTAGCTTATACAATGCCTTTCTGGTAATCAGAATCATAGGCTACCTAAGGGCAGACAAATTGCAGAGATATGTGCACTCCAGTGGAAGAGCGAGAAAAATTCCCCTTTTCTTACCCCCGCTGACAACCTCATCAAAACAGTTTATTGAAAAAGACATTTTGGCCAGGAATTTTGCTCTCTTAGTTGAGTACTGTTGTATAGCATGTACCTTGCCTGTTGGTATATATGATCCTGACTTGTATTTCCTTAGGAATAACAAAACCTTCCTTGGTCTGAAAGGTAGTGGTCAGTGTTGATCAGACAGTGTTTTGTTGTCTGTCCCCAGTGTCCTCCCATGGCTTATGGGTACTACACAAAAGTGCTTTACCCAAAGCTTTAGTTGTTATCCTATCATATGTGTGTACGTGTGTATAATTTTATTTATTTTACTTGTATAGATGCTTCATCTACATGTGTGTCTAAGGATCCTGTATATGCCTCGTGCCCCCTGAAGCCAGAAGAGGACATCAGATTCCCTGAGACTGGTAATGTAGACAGGTGTGAGTCAACATATAGGTGTTCCAGTCTCAGAGCAGAACCAAACTTTAAAAATACCAAGTAGAAGCTGGACAGATGGCTCAGCTGCTAAGAAAGCTTGTTGCTCTTGCAGAAGGTTAAGGTTCTTTCCTAGGCCCCATATGGTGGCTCATAAGCATCTGTAACTCCAGTTCTAGGGGACTTGATACCTTTTTTTGTGAAGCCCTGTGGGCACCAGGCACACATGTGGTATACAAACATATATGCAGGCAAAACACTCATGCATATACAAATAACATAAATCTTAAAAAGTGTTTTTTAAAAATTGTTTCTGATTATCTTATCTAGTTTCCTAAAATGATGATTATTTAGTGTACAAGTTAAAAACTAATCATAATATTTCAAGGCCAAACAAAATAGCATTTCTATAATAAGGATGTCTTTTTTTGTCTATTTATACTGACTTAACCCATAGGAATTTCATAAAACAAGTCCTGCAAATTTCTCTGGATCTGTCTAGCTTGTTAGCCCCATGGCAAAGTAAAAAATGGGACTAGTCAAGGAAGAAGGTTTGTCCTTTTAGGGTATCTCTTTTCTCTTCTGTAATTTAACTACTACCTCATGGCTCCATTTGACATCGAAAACTTATTTCAAATGACCAAATAGCTGAGAATTGAACCTAGTCAGCGATGACCTTAGATAGCCTTGAGATGCCAGACTTGCACATGATCCCATGTTTTTCTCCTCCTGAGTTAATAGTTTAGCTTGAACCGTGCCAAAATTCTGGTTTTGTCAGCAACACACTTTACTTAGAGGGATCATGTAAAGCCACCCATGGTATACATTAACTCAGAAAGATAAAGACGATTTTTGCCAGTCATTGTTGATGCTTGTAGTTCGAACTTTGCCTCAAGTGGTTCCTTTGAATTGTTTTTTTCCCCAGCTAAGTTTCTTATGTTGGTAATTTCCACCTATAGTCTACAATTTCTAGAAAAATTTCCTGATAAAGTTATGGCTTTTGAAACTGTAATAGCTGCCATGTTTAAAAGAACAAGCCAGTAGTACTTGAAAGTATATATCTAAGCTGTTTAATGGTAGTACAGGGTTGTTTGTACTCTTTTCTTACTGTAGTTCTGAATGTTCCCTTAATAAAATAATTCTTTAAAGAAGATAATTATTTAAAGAAGAAGAAATGATCAGTTATGGTTTAGACTACAAACATGGGTTTAGAAGAGTACTTATTAACCAAGACATTGAGTAAAATGTATATTCTTTAGTAGGGATGGACTATGTCAGATTTAGGGAGTGAGCCAAATTGAAAACAAAACAAAACCCTTTTTACTGGAGATTGATAAGGTCTCCTCAAAGGATAGTCTCTTTTCCACCAGACACCATGGGGAGCCTTGTTGTAATGAGCTACTGTAAGCAGTGTCTCACAATTATCAGGAAGTTAGGACCAGAGAGAGGTTGAAAACTACAGAAAGGAACTTCAACTAGTTGGCCAAATTACTAGCCAGAAGGCAGAAAAAACACAGGCAAATGGAAGCAAGGGGCAAGAAGGCACTAAGAATGTATTGGAACTTTCTGTTTACCCTCGATGAAGAAGGCAAAGCTGGTATGGAAACCAGATTTATGGGTCAGATTGTGAAATATGTGACAGAGGGTGTCATTATCTATTTTTGTAAGATGTTTTTCCTACCTTGTTTACAGTTTTTAAGAGTAGGACAACCATCAGAAAGCAAAGGCTGTGTGTGTGCACATGCCCATGTGTGTGAAAGTGCAAGCATTTAAAGACAACTATTGCTCTGCTTGAAAAAGGTAGATTCTTCAAGCTACACATTGAAGCAGTGGTTTTGATCTACTTTCAGCAGCATGTTACCATATGGATAAGTGAATGAGGGTGTTTGTACACTAGGGTGAGAGAGCAGATAGGGCTTAGGGCATGGGGACCTCAGAGGACATGTTCCTTCCAGGCCCTGAGGTTGAGATAAGATGATTAAGGACAGAGAAGAGAGTAAGAACAGCTCCTAAAAGGTACAAAGCTGAGATCCACTCAGCTGCTCCCAGCCTAGAGTTATGGCTGGGACGTCAGGGAGATCCAGGAGGGTACAGCCAGCTTTCAATAGAGCTGGTCTGTGAAACTTGGCTGAGAGGACAGAGGAAAATTGATGTTTGCTCCAGAGTGGGGCTGTCAGCTGTGCTTACTGCCTCATCAGGCTCCCAGCTGTAAACAAAAGTCCTGGCCCTTCATGGCACTGCAGAGCAGTCCAGGCTGGTGTAAGTCTCTGAGGACAGCTAGACCATTTTCTCATTCTGGCTGACAACCAGGAGACAGAAGAAACAATAGAAGGTAGAATGGGGGAAGGGGCAGAATCGAAAGGGGGTGAGGGACAGAGACTCTTGGGAAGGAGTTGTCTATTTGAGATCTTAGGTCTTTGCATGGAATCAGTAGAATTCTTTTGGGTAAAGCAGACCCCTTTACTTGTGTACATGTCCCTGCTCATAGTGAATTCTGAAGGAGGTTTCAGAGACTCCAGTGTATCATCCACCCTTTCATTTACAAACATATATGCTCATCACCATGCTCTGTATCCTGGGAGATGCTAAAGTAATAGAAGATAGCTCACATATTCAGAGGTTTTATAAGGAGTTTAGGAATATGTGTGAAGTTGAGTCTTAACAATACCAAATAGAATTTTTGTTTGTTTGTTTGTTTGTTTTGGAGACAAGATACTTAACTTGGTGATGGCTACTCCAGTATTCAAGTCTCCCTTTAAGTGTCACTTCCTCACCATGGATCCTACCTTATCTCCAGGACCAAGTTAAGTATCGTGCTTTATGTTCCTATAGCACCCACTGCTTTTGCCCTTCAAGGATGTCACCATTTTCACTGATGAACTAAGCTTTTTTCAGTGCATTGGTTCTCTACATCATAAGCCCGGAAGGGTTGTTTGATTGTATCTTCTCCTTCTCCTCTTCCTCATCCTCCTCCTCTTTCTCCTTTTGGAAAAACTCAAATATCTGTTCTCTCCTTTTTAAAACTGTCCTACTCAGCTGGGCAAGTGGTGGCACACGCCTTTAATCCCAGCACTTGGGAGGCAGAGGCAGAGGCAGGCGGATTTCTGAGTTTGAGAGGCCAGCCTGGTCTACAGAGTGAGCTCCAGGACAGCCAGGGCTACATAAAGAAACCCTGTCTCGAAAAAACCAAAAACAAAAAAACCAAAAAACTATCCTGCTTGGCTCTGGAGGCAGAGGCAGAGGCAGAGGCAGGTGTATCTCTGAGAATTTGAGGCCAGCCTGGTCTACATAGTGAATTCTAGGGCAGCCAGGGCTGTTAGATAAGCCATGTCAACAAACAAACAAAACTGTCTTACTCCTCACATCTCCTCATCTCTTTGGATGCTTCTCTTTCTGTTCCTTCCTCTTCATTCAGGTTACAAGTATCTGCACTCATGAACGATTTCTAGGCTCTCCTCTTTTCCAGTTTCACCACACATAGATTGTCCATAACACCTGAAGTATTTTCTCCATTTTTCTACTTTTCTCTCTCCTGCCATACGATCGGAGCTCTGAGGGGAGGAGGTTTTTTTCTTCACTGTGTAGTCTATGTACTTTGTATAGTACTGAGCATGTGATGGCAAGTACTTCGTGAACATTTGTGAATTAATCCGGAGGAGATGACCCAATATTGGAAGGTGAAAGCCAGTCTAAAGATTGATTGTATTCCTATGTGTGAAGAGAAATCTTTGGAATATTTTCAACTGTAAGAGGAGAAAATTATTTTAAAATTGCTATTTTATTTTGATACTAGAAATTCTTACATATGTTAGGCAAGCCCTAGGCTACTTTTCTAGCTCCTGAAGGACCACTGACCTCTATAAAGAATAACATGAATGAAAGAAAACCTTAGCATACTCAAGATACTTGCCTCCCATTGTCTTGTGGTTTCATGTTTTCTGCCTCACTATTATCCCTATAACCCCTCACCCCCACAAACTAAGAAGATTTATCTATTAGTCCTCCTAACCAGAGAGATTCAACAGTATTACCAAATACTCATATTGCTACAGGTGCACTTGCTCATGTGGCTACGATTTTTTTTTTTGGCCTACCTTCATTTTACCACGCATAGTACTGATAGCTCCAGATGAAGACCTTCCATCTGTCTAAATAATGCTCCTAAATACATGAATACCTCACTCTAGTCACTCAGTGGTAGCTTTAAATTCCTGGTGAAGGGATTTGCCTTACCTGGGTTCAGTGAGGGAGATTTTATAATACTAGAGCCTGCAAAGAAATTCAGTCTCATAGGTAGATCTTCTGTGTAACTGGGGACTCAGAGAATTGATACTTATGCCAGTTTACAGCAAACATTCCCCCTTCCCCGAAGATACAAAATGGTATGGTACAGCATGTCTAGAAGGGCATTCGAGCAGTTGCTGTTCCTTGTCCTGAAAATGGTCTTACTAAGGCAAATGGTCCAACAAGTTTTACCTTTTAAATCAAGCACAGTAGAGGAACTTACAGGAAAATGGCTTGGGTTTAACAATAGACTAGAGGGCCTCCCTTGTACTCTGAGTAGGTCTAAAGTAAGAGTATAGTTTTAAAATAGCTTCCAAAGACAATTAGACATCCTCATACTGAAGTAGGTATTGATACTAGGCTAGGGGAGTGGACTGTTTTCGTAACCACATGTCCCAGGTGGCTAAGATGCTAGCAAATGAGGATGTCAAAGGGATAATACTTAACCTATCACCTTTCACAACATACCCCTCACCCCAAAGATGAATAAAGAGAAAATGTAATATTGTAGCTAAACTCCTTATTAGTTATCACTTGGTTGAAGAATAGCATCAGACATGGTGTCACTGACATTTTGAAGACATATTCATTTGTTTTTGACCTATTTTTTCTTACTTGACTCCTATTCCATGAGCATGACTCCACCCCCAGGATATTCCTAAGAAAGTTTTATGTATGTGACAGAAGCAAAAGAGCTTAAGTCTGTGATTAATTGTTCTTCTCTATTAGGTCTCTTTTGGGTCAAGAAAGTTCATAAACTTGAAATTTGAAATCCTAGTGAGATAAGACAGGCAGTCAACAGTGTATATTTCATAAGGAAATAATGATATTGAGAAACTACGTTGTCTCCTCCCTTAAAGGACCATTCTGAATACAGGCCTATCAACTGGTGGTAACAGATTAGGTTCCTACCAGAGGAAAGCTGAAAGAAGTATAAATCTCATGGATCTCTAAATTCTGAAGAAGCTCTGGTGAAGAAAACTTTGAATTTCTACAAGTAGAGCTCAGCATGACCTTTTTACACCCCTAATATTGTATTAGATCATACCAGAATTGTGTTCTCTTTTTCTTTATACAGGTATAAGGCAAACGATGAGAAAGGCAGAGGTTGAGGACTAAATGGTCATAACCCACCCCACAAATTACCATGAGCATGTGAATCTGTTACAGACTAAGCCAGAGCAGACCCAAAATAAACTTGTGTAGCTAATAAGTGACACTTTGTTGGAGAACAAAGGGAAATTAAAAGGAGGGCCTGAGCTTTTAGTCAAGCCCTCAACAACCTTATGTTTGATAAAGAGACGAGATTAAATGATTAGAGAAGATCCTTGTGTTGTGTCAGGTGCTAGAATTAAAAGGCATTGTGATGTGTTGACTGGGGGTGTCTTTCCAGGAAAGACTATAAGATACCAGTTTTCTAAAAGAGTCAGATATTTGTTACTCTGTGAAAATGAGATGAACATCAAATGCTTTGAAGATAACAGATGTATTACTTCGATCAAAGTCACAAGTTTTCTTGTTCTTAATTGTCTGAGCTGTGTATCTATCAGTGAGTCTCATACCTGAAGTGGTTCAAGAATAGTGGAAAACTGAAGACTATAAGACAGAGATTATCCAGTAGACATTGTTAATACATGTAGAGGAAGGTACATTGACATAGATTTTGGATTTCTATACGTTGGTCAATTGAAAAGGGCTTTACAGTAAGAAAGATACAGTAAGAAGATATACTTCCTTGGCCCAGCTGTTTTTCACTTGAGTCTATTTCTTCCCATGATGAAGGCACATCTGGATGTGCTTCCATGAAAGCAGTGCCAGGGAGGACAGTTTACTCTTAATGTGGGTAGCACCATGTCATGGGTAAGGGTCTCAGACTGAATGAAAGGGGAAAGAAGAGAAAGCTAGCAGAGCATCAGCAGTCCCCTCTCTGCCTCCTGTAGACTCTCCAGTGAACATCTCCCATGTTTGTCAGCCACGATGGAAAGTGCTCTCGCAGTTATCCTCAAATGTTTTACTTAGCACACATGGGGCATTTAGACTGTGGACTGAACCCACTGAAATTATGAGCCCAAATAAATCTTTTCTCTCTTAAGTTGTCTGTGGCAGAGATTTTGGTTATGGTATTAAAATACCTTACTAATATATCCTCAAAAAATACTTGGAGCACCTCTTGACATTAAATGGCTAATATCTTAATATCATAGACAGTATAGTTTTGATTTTCATAGCTTTAAAGCAACAATAAAAACAGTAAACTATCTCCTTATCTCCACCAAGCAAAATCCTGTATAAAGCAATTTGTATAAGCAAAAAGTAGAGTCTCCCTAATTGAATGTATATCAGTATGTGTATGTGCAGATATGGGAGTGTGCCTGTTTTCTTTCCACAAGACCTTGGGAGCTATAAATGATTTGAAAATCTCTTGCATAGTTGGTAAGGCAATATACTGAAAAATAGTAAACTTGAGTTTTGCCTCAGTTGTGAGACTAGAGTAAACTACTTAAAGTTTTTGAGCCTCTCATCCTTTCTTTTCCTGGAATTCCTACAACACTATGAGGTAGTTGCTTTTATTTTCAGTTTACAGTTCTGACAACTGAAATACAGAATAGTTCGATAATTTGGTCAAAGTCATGTAGTTACTGTGTCTTGGATTTCTCCAAGCCTTTGAATGAGCTTTAGAGGAAGAAACTGAGACTGAGAGAATTGTCATTCAAACCTAGGCTCTGCTGGTACTAAAGCACCACACTGTCTTAAAACCAAACTGTCATGAATGGAGCTAGCAAAATAGAGAATAAGCTTTCATATTTTCTAGATCCATTCTTTAAGAGAAAATGGGCCCTAGGTTTAGGTGATGGCAAGATTTTCCCTTTATTCCAGGAAATTAATAGTGAGGTCTGTTTTTAAATAACAAACCACACAGCATAACACAGTAGGGCATTTTTATAAAGCTTTGCAAGTGCAAAGGAAGGGTGCAAAACAGAGCTACTCATGTGACTTCTTTGGGTGGCTTCATGTTAGTGGACTTTGTCTTTCCATGTGGAAAATTCCTTGGTTTTGGTGAATTGGCTTAGAGGCCATTCTTCCCCTTGGCTTAAGACCTGCTAACAAGCTCTTCTGACTAATAAGCCTTCAGGCCATATTTGTAGTCTATAAATATTATTCTAGCTGGAGACTGTAATGGAGCAGAATGTGAGGCTGGGAAGAACATACTAATTACTTCCCTTCTAACTCCTCAACAGAACCAACATGTAGAACAGGGGGAAGCAGATGGCTGTGCTGCTGAAATTCCCACTACTGTACTCACTTGTCACTGACAAGTGTTTATCTAAGTTGTTGGGATTGTAATTACAACCTAATCCCAGTCTTAATATATGGTATGTTACTACTGTTTAATAAGAACATTACAATTCTTTTTTCAGTCATGCAACCTACAAGATTGTTTTAATTTTGTTTCTGTTGACCACATTGTGTATACATATCTGTATGAATTCTCATTTTCTAAGATTTCTTCTGGATCTCTTTTTCTATGTTCAGTAAATTTTTTTAA
>JADRCC010148769.1:0-10966 GCA_019843855.1 Hylomyscus alleni
AAAAAAAAAAAAATCAAACATTTAGAGCAAAAACAAAGGAGTCTGGCACTGTGGTGTAAACCTTAATCTCAGTGCAGAGGCAGAGGCAGGCAGAGCTCTGTGAGTTTGAAGTCAACCTGGAATTCCAGGATATCCAGGACTACACAGTGACAAGCTGTCTCAGAAAGCAAAACAAAAAAAAAAAAGCAAAAACCTTAAATGAAGGATGGAACCAAAAAGAAGTAGAAGCAAATTAGTTTAAGTGAAATGGTTCAGTAGGTGACTCTCCTTATTATCAAACCAATAGACAACCTGAATTCAATTCCCAGAACCTACACTACAACGTGCAAAGAGGAAACTGATTCCTGAGGCAATCCTCTGACCTCTACACAAACACTGTGGTATCCACACAAAAAATGAATATATAAATTCAACAAATGTTTTAAAACAAAACTTCAAGATTGCTTTGGGGCCATTCCAGCTCTTATACATATGTGTAACTAAATTATTTCAGGTCCCTATCATATATAAGATTATTATTATTATATCAAAAAAGTCTATCCATAAACTTGCCATCAATAGATGGTTATGGTCTTGGGTTATTTATTTATTTTTAGGAAGATGAAAGACAATTTTATTTACGCTTAAAAGAAAAACCTCCGGGCAGGTAAGCTGTAAAACTTCAGCAGCTGCCTGAAGGAGAAGGAAAGTAATGCTTACATTTAGCTGGCAAGGAAGTAAGACATGTGGTAAACAAGAAACCACATGGCAGGAAGGGAAGCTTTACATAAAGAATAAGAAAGCTGCCAGGCAGTGGTAGTGCATGCCTTTAATCCCAACACTTGGGAGGCAGAGGCAGGCGGATTTCTGAGTTCTCTGAGTTCGAGGCCAGCCTGGTCTACAGAGTGAGTTCCAGGACAGCCTAGGGCTACACAGAGAAACCCTGTCTCAAAAAACCAAAAAAAAGAATAAGCCAAAAGTACTTAGGGAAAAGTTCAAGTGTTAAGAAAAGTGTGTTTAGAAAAGTAAAGGACAATGTATGCTTTCCTGAACAATTTAGAAAAGTGAGCAGGCTTCCAATCATATGGGTTTACAGTTTGTTTCCTTTTTTTTTGTATCTTTTTGTATTTTTGAGACAGGGTTTCTCTGTGTATCCTTGGCTGTCCTGGAACTCACTCTGTAGACCAGGCTGGCCTCGAATTTAAGAAATCCGCCTGCCTCTGCCTTCCAAGCGCTGGGATTAAAGGCGTGCACCACCACCACCACCACCACCACCACCACCCGGCAGGTTTACAGTTTGTAAGCTGCCTGAGAGTATTCTCTTTTCAAGTTTCTTTGAAGAATACCCAGACCCAAGTAACTATATAATTATAGCAATGTATTACTTTAGAAAGTAAATCCAGAAAAGCACAGTAGTGAAAACTTTAAATCCAAGCACTAAGGAGGTAGAGGCAAGTGATCATGCAATCTAGGGCAGCAAAACCTCCATAGTAAGACCCTGTCTCAGAGAGAGACAGAAACAGAGAGACAGACATAGACAAACAAGGGAGATAAGTTATGAAGAGCTTAAAATAGACTTTGGTATATTTAAAAATAATCTTTCAAATCCTGGAAGGAGGTAGCTCTTAGAAAAAACAACTCATTCTGCTTAGTAAAGCAATACATACGTTAATCCAATGTTCACTGTTTCAAATTTGGACACTATAGATTGATTTTTAACTGTTAAGTTAATCAATTAGTGTGTGTGTATGTGTGAGTACATACACACGACAAAGCTCACATGTAGAAGTCTAAGTACAACTTTATTTGTATTTGTGTGCACAACTGTTTATGTGCTTGTGCCATGGTGCCCAAGTGGAAGAATTTATTCTCTTTCCACCATGTGGGTCCCAGGGATCAAATTCAGGTCTTCAAGGTTGGTGGCAAGTACCTTTACCTACTGAGCCATCTTACTGGCCCCAGGCAAACAGGTCATGAAAAGAGCCATACTACATTATTTTAGGATTTTGGGCCACATGGCCTCTGCTACTGAGCTTTCAGCTGTTAATCGACAAAAATTTGCAAATATATAAATGAATGGGGTGTGGCTGGAAGACAGCAAGACTGAAATATTACACATACTAAAATTTCATAGAATCTGGTGTCAAAACTTAAAACAATTTTATTACATTTATTTGTAGGTATGTGAGAGTAAATGGCAAACGTATGGAGGTCAGAAGACAGCTGAAAGGAGTCAGTTCTCTTCTACAGTTCATCAGATTTGCAGGTACACACCTTTATCCATTGAGCCATCTCACAATACTCCAAATAGATATTATTCTGATTTTATTTTAGGTCTTGAAAAATTTAGATTATTTTCTTTAGGTGTTGGGCTGTATAAAAATAAGTTGCTAGAAGATTTTGGCTTACAGGCTAGTTTACCAACCACTGATATATGGTTCATTTAAAAGAGGAACTTGTTACTATACCTTTTATTGTTAGCATGCATTATGTCATCATTAAAAACATCTTACCTGGCGGCATAAGTTTCATAAGCACTCTTGCTCCATCTCTAAGAGGTGGCATATTTAGGCTGCTCCCTAAGTCTGCAACTTGCCAAAGGAAAGAGATGTATCTAGGATGAAGTGACATTATCTAGAATATAAGACACAAATAATTAGCTGAAAAATTACTCCTGGGTTTCAAAAAAGGTCTTCCTGCTGGGCGGTGGCAGCTCATGCCTTTAATCCCAGCACTTGGGAGGCAGAGGCAGGCGGATTTCTGAGTTTGAGGCCAGCCTGGTCTCCAGAGTGAGTTCCAGGACAGCCAAGGTTACACAGAGAAACCCTGTCTCGAAAAAACACACAAAAATGAAAAACAAAAAAAAGAAAAAAAAAAACCAAAAACAAATGAGAAAGATTACAGTATTTCCCTACATATGAAGTTTTTAAAGGATCCATTTTACAGAAAAAAAATATGTAAGACAGTGGTAGCTCTCTAAATTTATATTATTTATTTGGTTATTTATTTATTATAACCAAAATGTTATAATTGAATTCCAATAGATTAATTATATACAAATATAACCAAATAGTTATTAACTACGGGGAAGTTTTGGTTTAAATTTCAACTGAGTTACAGTTACATTTCAGAGGGCTTCATTCAAGCTGAAGGATAATTGTGTAGATATTTTACTTCATTAAACAAAGAGTTCTTCAACAACAATAAAATCCTCATTTATGTATTATCTATTCTCAATAATTGCACAACTGAATATACTTACCACTCCAGGCAAACAGCTTTCCACTTCTGGATTGGGGCCATCACTGTAATGATTACCATGGTTTCCAGGAGATCCAGTTGAGGAATCAGACGAGCTATCAGGACTTGAAGGCATATTGGAGCTTATTTGTGTAAGTTTGGCTGTAATTAGCTGAAAATGATACATATTAGAATCAAAGACAAAAAAAAGCAACAGAAAACAGAAAACTTGGAAGCTAGTGATATGTCAATAACTGAATTTAAAAAATTAGATGCTGGGGCTGGAGAAGTGGCTCAGTGATTAAGAGCACTGGCTGCTCTTGTAGGGGACCTGGGTTCCATTACTAGCACCCATACAGCAGTTCACAATGGTATGTAACTCTAGTTCCTGAAGATCCAATGCCCTCTTCTGATTTTCAAGGGCACCAGGTACACACATGGTGCAGATATACGTGCATACAAAACAATCATATACATAAAATTAAACAAAAACTAGATGCTAATATTTTCAAAAGTACTCTGTTATAACTACTTGTTTTGATATATTCTATTCCAATTCATGTCTGAGTTAGTGTTATAATCCTAGCATCTGACATTAAGATTTACATAACAAATATTCAACAATGAAATACAGCGTAAGGTTCAATTTAAAAAATTGTCAGGGGGTAAATATACTTACTGATTTATCTTTTAGGTTTAATTGTCCAATCAATTTCCTGTCATCTCCAGGATCAATAAGCTCACCACCCACGAAGAGTTCAATTTTTGTATGAGCTACATTGGCTTTAATGCGATTGAGTATACATCGTCGAACTGAACCAATGGTATCATTTGTATGAGACCAAACCTCCAAGTCATCTACTTGCCTGCCCTGGTTTGGAAATCGAACTATAAAAGAGAGGTGTTTACCACGGAAAGCTCTGGTGGGGAAAAGAAACAGAAAATACTATATTCAGCAAATCTCCAAATTTAGCTGCCAAGAAAATAAAGATGGAACTTTAACATTGAATATTTTCTTATTAAATAAAAGTGAACTAAAGACCATTTAGTGCCCTGAAAATAAAAACTCTTTATTCTTTTTAACTAACCCTAGCATCCAAAACACAATGACTATATTCCACTATTGGTACTTTTATACCCACAGTCATATAAAATAATGTATTGATCTATAAGAAAATAATACAAATATCAGGCATGGTGCCTCATTCCAGAAATCCCAGTCATTGCTGAGGTAGAAGGATTACAAATTTAAGGCCAGGATGAGCAACTCCAAGCAACTATATTCAATCAGTTCCCAATTAAGACACAGAAATAGTAGGAACATTTCATTTACTTCTATATTTGTAAAGACCAAATCACTAATCCTTGCTGCTTATTAAATGTGCAAGATAAGATTTACCTTGAGAGCTGGGCAGGGGTGGTGCATGCCTTTAATCCCAGCACTTGAGAGGCAGAGAGGCAGGTGGATTTCTGAGTTTGAGGCCAGGCTGATCTACAGAGTGAATTCCAGGACAGCCAGGGCTACAGAGAGAAACCCTGTCTCGAAAAACAAACAAGATTTACCTTGAGAACAGCAACAAAAAGAGCTGTTACAAATTTTGTCTGAACTTTATTTGTGAGACTGGATCTCATTGTGTAGCTTTGGCTGGCCTGGAACTTGCTATGCAGACCAAGGTGCTCTCAACTGGGAGAGATCCACTGCTCTCTGCCTGAGTGCTGAGATTAGAGGCATGTACTACTGCCCAGAATTGCTCAAAAGCTCTTAATATCAAGTCATTCCAAAACTACATTATGTTGACATTTTATCTTGAAGGTATGATACAAAAAATATAAAATCATATCATCAAGGAACAACTTAACATATATATCATTTGAATTACTAAAAGGTAAGACCTTAAAAGAAATACAATTAAACTATTTCAAAGTATATTTTAGCTACATGGGTTACCTGTCAAGTGAGTTTTTAAGAATTCAATTGAAGTACTTTTCAATCTGAGTATACTATTTTGTTGTTTGTTTGATATAGGGTGCAGAGGAACCAGGTTAGGTTCTTAGTACCTACATGGCAGCTCATCTTAAAGGGCTCAAGTGTCTGTAACTCCAGTACCAGAGGATCTAATGCTTGTTTCTGACCGCCAAGGGCACCAGACATGCATATCAAACACATACATACATGTAAGCAAACACTCATACACAGAAAACTAAATTTTAAAAAAGGGGAAAAAAGTAACTATGCACTGTGTTTTGTTTTGTTTTTCTATTTTGTAAGAGAATCTCACTATGGAGAATTGACTGAGCTAGAACATTTTATATTGACCAGGGAAGTCAGTCTCAAACTTGCAACAGTCCCCCCTGTCTATGCCTCCTGCATGCTATAATGTTTAACAATATAAATGAATATAAAAACTGAAAAGGAAGGGATATCTCGGTGGTTAAGAGTGCTTGGTGTACAAGCACAAAACATGAGGACTCAAGTCCAAATCTCCAGCCCCACATTAGTTTTTTTAGCTAGAGGTGCTTATAATTCTAAAAGTGTGAGTGGCAAAAATAGGATAACTGGGGTTTGCTGCCCATCTAGCTCCTAGCTCATTAAGAGAACAGTCTAAACAGAATAATAAGGCAGACAGTGACAGAATAGGACATCCAAAGTCTACTGCTGGCTTCCACAAAGGAGCATTCCTTACACACATAAAAATGTGTATGTAACACACAATTATATTGAAACTTGGGGCTTATGAGATGTCTCAGTATATAAAAGGGGTTGCTACCAAACCTGAAGACCCAAATGGTCTCTGTGAACCAAATGGCCCAAATGGTAAAAGAACCGACTTCTTCAAACTGTCCTCTGATCTCCAACACTTGCACCATAGTACATGCATGGCCACACACACAATATAGTACTTTTTTATGGAAAAGGAATATTAAGAAAATAAAAATGGACATTGAAGAAATAAAATGTCTATTATTTTAAAAAGATAACACACGGGGCACATAATCCCTGTACAGGGGAAGCGGTGATAATCTAAATTTAAGGTGATCCTGAATGCTACACAGTGAGAACATATTTAATTTGCATTTTTTTTCTTTTTTTTTTTCTTTTTGGTTTTTTTGAGACAGAGTTTCTCTGTGTAGCCCTGGCTGTCCTGGAACTCACTCTGTAGACCAGGCTGGCCTCGAACTCAGAAATCCTCCTGCCTCTACCTCCCAAGTGCTGGGATTAAAGGCGTGCGCCACCACTGCCCGGCTGAGAACATATTTAAGTAAAACAAAATAATCACAAACTTTAAAAAAGCTCTAGAACCTCTGACCTACTTCTGTGAGTGTTTTCTTTCCTAATAAACTATCCTTCCACAAAAATAACCAAACATTTCCATAAAATACTTATGTTTTTAAAGATCAAGATACATTTCCAAAAAATAAATTTCTTTTCTTCTCTTTCCCTTGTATATATTTAAAAATAGGGAAATGGGTTAGGAAAATACCAAGCAACTAAAAATTAATCCAAGTTATTCACAAACCTTGACATAGGCAAAATTGTTCTTTCTTCATGATAATCACTGTCACATTCATTTATATATTCTCTTAGAACAGTTAATACTCTGACCATTCGAACAGCTTCCTGTCTTGCACAATTAATACTGTCTTTGTCACCATCCAAAACACACAACGTGTCATAAGAGGCCTTCAAACGATCAAAGCAAGACTGAATGAAGTCTTCATGGATCACCACCTACAAATATAATGGGCCAAATAAAGATAGAGATGAGAAAACGTAACAATGTTGCTCTAAATAATAATCATATTTTAAGCAGATAGTTTATTGCATAAAGAGAAACTAATGTCAAATAAGGATGAGATAAAAAAGAAATTTATAGAGTATGTACTAGTTATGAAAAAAACTCAGCATAGTCTTTTTAGTATTTCAATACATAATAATCGACATTCAAAGTAACTCAACTACTTTAAGATTATTATCAAGGCAAGATTCATTTAGATAGTATTCAATAAATATTTGTTTGTTTGCATGGATGTATGTATGTAGAGGAAAAGTGCCATTAGATAGTTCAAACTGGCTTACAACCTGTAATTTTCTGCCCCAAGCCCTTAGATACAGAGATCATAGGCATATACCACCACACCCAGCTTTTATATGTTTTTGAGTAGCTGAAACAAAACAACTTCCAGTTAATTCTAAATTAAAGAGAAAAATCTTGTAAGAATTATAGTTCTATCAATTAGAATTCTAGCTTGTACAAGTTTTAATGCACACTGGTCCTTACCTGATTGACCTGTAGCCTTGGACCAAGGTTTGTGTATATCTCTTTAAGGAGATCAATAGCTCGGCAGGCAATATCATCGTTACTCTGAATTACAACCTACATTAAAAAAAATTGTTTCTCAAGAAATGTTTCATTGGGCATTTACATTCAATCATATCCTTAGTTATTTTTAATACACTATTCAACAACATAATGTTTAAGTTGACTAAGTAAATGAGACAAACAGATCAAAGAATAAATTTAACTTAAATTTACTACAAATAAAATATGGTTTGACCAAAGTGTGAGGCTTTCAAGGAGGAATTTAAACTAGTTAGAAGAAAACAAGATATCTTTTTAATACAGATATGTATAAAAATTCTCCCTTTTCTCAGTCCTATAATATTTATAATCCACACCTATTTACATTGGTGGTTTTCAAACTCTGATCTACGCTCTAGTGTTTAGATGAAATGTGTCAAGGTTGATATCTGTAAAGAGGTTTGGAGAAAGCAAGATCAAGAAGCCTGGAGACAATGAACAAAAATACACAGGCTTCCTCTATTCAACTATGTTTACATTTTACATTATCATGTAAAGTTTGATTATTGCTATTATTAATTTTGGAAGTCAGTATCTTACTCTGAATCTGTAGCCTTAGAACTCTACTTTTCAAATATGCGGTACCTACTCATTTTACCTGAAGTACGAATTTGGATTTAGAGAAGGGTTTGTAACATTAAAATATGTGCTAGAGACTAAACCCAGGCTTAATATACGTTTAAGTATACACTGTCTTTCAAGCCCTTTCACTGCTTGAAACAAACAAATAAATAAACACCCCAAAATGCCAATCTTTACTTATTTGAAAAGTGTTAAACATTCAAATACCTCATGAAACACCTAGGTATATGTATATAATTTACAGAAATGTAAGTTAAAAACAGAAGCAGTTATATATAACCAACCTAAGTTTTAAAGATAGAAATATAAAATACCATAAGACACTTTAGGCTTCAATAGATCAACATTATCCTTTTCTAGATTTAAAAAAATGTTAAACAATGTTAGTAAGGAACACATAAATGCAAGATAACGATAAATCCCAGACTCCTGAGATAAGCATCAGAGAACACATTTATAATTTATATGCCACATTTTTAGTTATAGTTACTTATTTATTCATATAACATCAGGTACAATGTTGACAGAGCTATTTTTGACTTACCCTCCAAAGATAGTCTAATCCTATCAATTCCAAATCATCCATCATGTAGGCTCTTCTTTTTGCTACTAGTTTTCCTTCTCGACAATTCACAGCTTTGAAGAATCTCTCAAAACATTTCATCCCATTTTCAGTTAATAGGGAAGGATCAAGCTGAAGGACATTGCTTTCAAAGAAGTCCTTATTGATATCAGGATCTAAGTCTGGTTCATCTCCCATTAATTTGGAATACCACTTAAAACAGGCTTCACGATCACAAAGATAAACTGCATTCTCTGCTAAGCACTTCCATATTTGTTTTGCCTGAGGAGCACACAGCCACAGCTGGCCATCCTTCAATAAAAATCTTAGAAAAACATAAAAAAATTAATTTATTTGACATTTATCCTGCAATACAACCTACTTGTTTATGTATAAAATAATACTGATACCACAATTATATATATTGAACTTGTTTCTCAGTTTTTATCTGAGTTCCAAGATAGCCAGGGCTACATAGAGAAAGCCTGTCTTAAAAATCAAAAACAAACTAAAACAAAGAAAAGAACAAAACAAAAAAAAGAACCACTTGTCTCACACTGGTTACTGTAAAACATCTGACTCTTGTTGATCAAATAGGAGGTAAAATATAAAGTGTTTGTTAGCACAGGCTAACAATAAAAGAGGTATTAAAAATAAGGTACTGGTTGAGCTTCTATTATTCATAGATAAGTAATAACTAGCTGGGACTGTAGTATTTCAATTCCAAACTTCAATATCGAAAAGGTGTTTGCACCATTTTCTAGTTCTAATAAGTCGAAGGAATACAAAACAGATCATAAGTAACTATGATTCACTAAGGCAACAATTATCAATGTGAGGAGATCAGTCCTTCTACTTAAGTGGTTGAAAACCACCAACTTTAAACAAATGCCAATATTCCTAAAAAATGGGGGAGTTTTTCTCAAGTAAAAAAATACAATCCTATTTTCTCCCCAAAACAAGAGTTCAATAAAATTAAGTCAACAATTAAGAGAAGAAAACACAAAAAATTTTCTCCAAGACCTGTATCAGAGCAATAAATACAATCAATTTTCAGAAGTACTGATACTTAGCACTTGTCTGATTTCTTAAGATGTACCACTTGTTATAAACTTTTGATCACAAGGGACTTTTCAAACGTTTAAAGGCATACTAAAAGCTGTTATCATGGAGCAAATCTTTGAAGATTCCAATGTGGTTTAATGAAAATATGCATTTTCCTCATCCTCACAGAGACAATATTATTAATAATCTGATTTCAAACTGCCTGTGTCAGCCACTGTAGAACAAGGTACCACAGGACTCAGACCACTTTGGTCTCTCGATTGCTTAGTCCCGATGGTACTAATGAGAGTATGGTTTTCCATCTGGTTTGTATTAATGTATAAAAATGTGCCCTCTAGGGAGGAGGGAGGACGGATGGGGTGAAGAACTCTGGGAGGGAGGACCAGGAAGGAAGGGGTTAACATTTGGAATATAAATAAAATAATCTAAAAATTGTCCTCTAAAAATAAACATTACCAGCATAAATAAATAAGAACTCTACCCTACAATATAAAAAAAAATGAGATGAATGTTACAATCCACTCACTAATCTTAAAGCATTCAGCAACAAAGTAAGCTGTGGCTAAGGGAAAAATCAACAAATATAGCATATTCAGTTAATATACTCTTGTCAGAGAGCAATATTAATTATATTAAACAAACCTAAGAAAGTTAAGCCGTTCTTGGACTTCTTGAACATGACTATATCTACTTCCCAGTCTCACAGTTTGTGGGTCATAGTCTTCATTGTCTACAAATTAGGAAAAATAAAAAGATGCATTTTATATATATATGGATAATATATATAAAATCATATCACTGCTCATTTCAACCAAGTAACTTGTCAGTTAAAAAAATGACTTTTCTATTATATAAGACAACTAACTGCAAATCTACTAATAACTGGTACATTGATAATTGGTGCTTTCCAACTCATCTAATATCCTAATAAAATATATATTCCATTTATACACCCCAAAGGAAATGATCTGTTAAATGTGCTACCAAAATTCTTTAGAACAATCCTTTTCCTACTTATACTCAGGCTATACATTCTGGGCAAGAATATTAGAGAAGTGATATATCCTGCTGGTCTTAAAAATCAGAAGGCCCTTTGTGGCAATCCTCATGATACTCACTTTGATTACATAGTTAAAACAGTATCCCCCAGGCTGTCAAGATTTTTTTTTTTTTTTTT
>JADRCC010148787.1:0-10734 GCA_019843855.1 Hylomyscus alleni
TTCCTTCCTTCCTTCCTTCCTTCCTTCCTTCCTTCTGTCCTTCCTTCCTTCCTTCCCTTTTTCCTTTCTTTCTTTCTTTCTTTCTTTCTTTCTTTCTTTCTTTCTTTCTTTCTTTCCTTCTTTTGAAAACAGCAAAATAAAATCTAATACAATAAAAAAAATCCTATCACTTCAGAGTTAGACAAGAAAAACTAACAGAAGGAAAAGAGCCCAGGAGAAAGAACGAGAATCAGAATAACCCAACTCATTCACTCATTCAGAAATTCCATTAAAATGCTAAACTGAAAAAGCTCTGATATATACAAAGGGGACCTAGCACAGACCCATGGTGGCCCTGTGCATACAGCTTCAGTCTCTATGAGTTCATATGAGCTTTCTTGTTTTCTTGGTGTCCTTCATTCTCTCTAGTTCTTACATTCTTTCTACATGGTCTTCTCCAGCATTTCTTGAGCTCCTAGGGGAGGTATTTAATAGATATCCCATTTAGAGCTGAGTGTGCCCCAAGGTCTCTCTCTGTATAATGTCTGGCTGTGGGTCTATAACTGGTCTTTGGCTACTTTGTGGGTTCTTTATTCACCACTCTCTACCCTTTTCCCACCCTTTTAACCCCCTAACACTAGATAGCAGAGAAAAAAGGATAGAGGGGAAAGAGGGCAAGTTATAATTAAACTACTTTCAACCTCCTTGGGGCAAGTTTGATCTTCACTATCAAGATATCTAATTTCTTCTTGTCCTTGTTTCTTCTTTGCACATTAGTATTTAAGGAACCAACAACCAACAACCAGCCCCACCTCTCAGGACCCTAACATTTACATATTCTCTGAAGAGCTCCCAGAATTCCAAATGTCACACACTTGTAGAAACTATCTGTAGCTGGCAAAATAACACCTCTCCTAGAGCAGGAAACAAATCATACTTCGCTGCTATGGATAATCTGAAGCAGCCTATATCCCATACCTGGGATTAAAATGAAAACGTATTGTTATATTATTCCTGTATTTTTTAAAGAAACCAAACTCCAAAACTGTCACTACAGTGGGTCTTTGTATTTGTTTCCATCTGCTACAGGAGGAAGTGGTTGAGTGAGGCTCTGATCCTGATCTATGAGTACAATAGCATACCATTGGGAGTCATTTTATTGTTACTTTTGTCAGACCAGTATTATTTGCTATGATCCAAGGACCTTTCTTGACTGTCCTTGGATTATCTAGTCTCTGGTTCTTGGTCACCTAAGCAGTTTTGGATATGAATTCAAACTTGTGGAGTGGGCCTTAAGTCAAATCTGTTAGTAGTTGGTTACTCCCTCCCACCAGCTTTGTGCTACCATTACCCTAAGTCTACCTCCCTTGGCATACTGGAGCCCTCTTTCCTTGGAGATATTTGAGAGTAGAGGTCCCCTTTGTCGAGCAAGCTTAAGCTTTTACCTCGGCCCCTTCCTGTATTAAACATCTTTTATCTAAAAATGAAGATCCATTTTTATGTATGCTTGAACCTCTCATTCACTCTTCAGGTTTTAAATCTAATAAATTGAGACTGAAAAAGTGCTTGGGAAGTAAGTTGAGACAAATCTCCTTTTAGATGTTTTCATTGCCAAGAACTTCCTACTTTCAATATTCCAACCCTATGTCTTTCATTACAAGGGCCCTGTGATATTCATCTTTAAGATCTTGTGTTCTTCGTTATGAGGATCCCATGTCCTTCATCATTAGTACCTTATGTCCTCTGTACTTAAGACCTTGTGTCCTTAATTAATGAGATTGTTTCTTCCATTACCAGGACTTTTTGCTCTTCATTGTTGGACATTTATTCTCTGGTGCCAAACCCTTCAGCAAATCTTGCAGGCCAGAAACCAAAATATTGTAGTCCTATATCAGTGACTCCTACCAGGATCTTTTCCCAGACTTGGTTATTTCCTTGGATGCTAGGACTTCAACTTAGATCACATTTCCAAAGCAGAAACTTAGATAAATAAAGATGTCCAACGCTTTCCTTTTTCCCCATGCTCTGACTCACCAAACAAACAACTCTATCATACATGACTTGATTCCATCCACCTAAAGACAATCCCCACCCCAGGGTTGCTTTATATATAAAACTTTAAAAATTCTTTATCTTGGAGTTGATATCAAATGTAAAAAAGTCTTTCATAATGGCATTTGGCTACAACATAAATTAGATATCAACAAGCAAAACACCTGACAGTACCTTTGATTTTTAAATTCTTAGGGACTTGGTAAACTTCATACAATGCAATGGCAAGTGGTTCAAATTCTTTACATCTGGGCTTTCTGTTTTCATAACTGTCTTATCTACTACCAATCCTAAATTACATTTCAAAATCTATGACTCCATGAAAAACCTGCACCATCCAGAGAATAAAACCCTCAAGGCAGAGAAACAGACCTTAAATTTAAAAAGACAAGAACAATTTAAAAAACTTTTTCCTTTAGGACACTTTCACAGACTTTGACTCTATGGACTATTTCCTTTCTCTCTATATCACCCCACTATTGACTCAAGTTTCACCCAAATTGGCTTCAATTCCCTCTGAACCAGCTTTTTCCCCAAATCTCTTGGAAGTACCTCTTTTCCCAAGTTCTCTGTATACACCTCTTGGCTTCAGGCTCCAATACTCTCACACTTCCAACAAAGAAAAGCTAATGCATAAAGTCCCTCAGTTGTCTTTCTCTTCGTACAGTGGCTGTGGATGCCAACTTCTTCACCTCATCCTGCTTCCAATAGTCCATTTCATCGCTTTTCCCTGGCTCTAACCTTCCCTCCAATTACATACTCAAAAACCCAATGTTCTCATATTCACATAGAAACATGGCTTCCTAGCTACTCCTTTGCAAAGTAGCTGTAGTCAAAGGTATTCTCCATATATACTTACCAGTCTTATTGTTTGACTTTTCTCAAATTAAAAAATATCTGACATTCTTCTCTGAAGATTCCACTCAATGTACTGAAAATTTTCAATGTATTTTAATGTATGGACCTTGCTTTCTAGGGCATCTATGGCATTATCTCCTCTTCTACCAAGGTTGAAAGGAAAAAAAAAAAAAACATATGTGGGCTTCAAGTGAGGATTTTGCAGACTTTCTTTATATTTATTAGGATCTAAATCAACATTCTACTGTGAACACAGAAGTTCCTTCATTCAACCCCAATGGTATTATCAACCTGGTTCCCTTGATATGCCACGTATGCCTCATTTCTTAACCTGGTCAATCAAAGGAATTAAGAAATCTTCCCTTAAGACAGTAAAGTATAATAAAATATGGAAAATCAACCCAAAAGCCTGATGAACACTCAGCAGCCTTTGAGCTTCTTAAATATACTAACCTAGATCATAATTCTGAGTTGAGGAGATTATACTTACATACTATGGTGATTTGATTAAGAATATCCCCATAAATACTTAGTCCCTCTTTTATGGAACTGCTCAGGAAGGGTTAGGAGTTGTGTTATTAGAGGACATCAAAAGTCAGTGATATTCTCAGTTCTCTCTCTCTCTCTCTCTCTCTCTCTCTCTCTCTCTCTCTCTCTCTCTCTCTCCCTCCCTCCCTCCCTCCCTCCCTCCCTCCTTCCCTCCCTCCTGCTTGTAGGTCAGATGTTGGCCAGTTACTGCTCTAGCCATTCCTGATTGCCTAATTGCCTGTTTACCTGCTGCCATGCTCTCTGTCATGTTGGTCATGGGCTCCAAGCATCTGCAACTGTGAGCTCCCACCATGTCTCTTCATAGCAATTAGAAAGACATACACCCACTTTATCTCCTAATCCTCCTCAGATATTAAAAAAGAGCTTCTCAAGATTCATTAGTGTATGAGTAGATCTCTGATCCTCATCCCTTCTCTTGGACTCTTTCCCTTCTGTTGGTTTGACCTGTATAAATTTAATGTGATAGCTTTTGTTTTATTGTGGGTCCAGTCCTGCTTGAGCACTTTGGGTATTCAGGCATAATGGAGAACTGGCCAGAATGAAAAAGTTGAAAGCTTGTCCTGGCTGGTGATTCCACAGGATCTCAGTCCTGCTGAATGAGTGCAGGGGTGGGATGGGCTTGGTTTTCAGTGTTACAGCTCTTCTTTATTGAAGGTATATGAAACTGATTTTCTAGATGAGATTCTGTGAGTCAGAAACTCTATAGAGTCGGGGGGTGGGTAACAAGAGCTATATAAACCTTGGGGAGTGGGTAGAAGTTTCCAAGGAGAATGTACATTATTGGCTGGAGCTGAGGCGCTAGTAATGCTTTTTTTGCATGAAGAGGAATTCCAGGTACTTAAACCTGTAATTTGGACAAGAGACTTCCTGACTTTATCAAGAAGGATATATGTGAGAGTCATGGGGCTACATGCCCCAGGGCGTGTAGGCTGAGAATAGGGAGGGAGTGATCCTTACTCCTGCCAAGCTCGAGATGAGATTTTGGTCTCAAGATGAAATTTTTGGAATTTGGACACTTCTCCACCTTACTCTTGTTCCAGGCCCATTCTTCCTAGTTGCACTTGCCCCATATTTACTTTTTTATATGTACATTTTAATGTTGCTTTTTAGAAACCTAATCTTTCTGGTGAGAGACAGGAAAATAGTAGATTCAGATCAGAGAGGAGGGGAGAGGAGTAGAGGGAGAGGAAAACACAATCAGGATATAGCTTGTGAAAAAATAATCTATTTTTGATAAATTTTCAAAAAAAATTTTAAAAAGAGCTTCCCAAACTGGAAGATAGCTTTCAAGCCATCAAAAAGACCTTATAAATCAGGTCTTTCGTAATAGATGGGAAGAAACCAAATCATAAAATGAAGCAGAGAGCTAAATAGCAGCTGCAATATAAGACTGGTAGGGACAACTTTTTACTTTTAACAAAGTACCACCAATATATTACTTAATGTATGACAAACAGAAACACTGAGCTGGCATGTATCCCAATCCATTAACTACTCAAACACCCTGCCTAGTGTGTAACATTAAGAGACATTGGAAAGAGTGTTGTACTTAAACACCTGGGTGTAATCTAATCATTCCAAACCCTAACTTCAAGTCAGGATTGTCAGTTCCTGACTTCTTCAGAATACCCACTGATAACTGATAGAGCCCAAGTTCAGAAGTCCCTACATCCATATCCATCATCATCGCAAATAGCAGGATAAACATCATATCAGGTAAACTTGTTTGATTTTGTTTAGACTCAGGAGTTAATCATTAGGCCTGAGTATTTGGGAACATTGATCCCATCTTCCATCTCTATATCGGAGTTTGACAGAATTATTTCCAAACTTCAGAAAAACCCAGCCTATCTTCTCTGTTGGCACACTAACCTTTACTTGCTCTTTCTGGTTATCCCTATCTGCTTGGCTCTACTTCTAGAGTGAGACATTCGCTCTAAATGGCATATCATTATTTCTCTTCGCCTACCATAATGCAGACAGAGATTTCCCTTCACATCCTGGTGCTGTCTTCATCACCCCACTCACACTCAGCCCCCTTAACAGACCAAGTTAATCCATAGGCTAGGACACTGGACACATCATTCCCCTATTAAAGTTACCCTAAAAGATACAATGCTGTTCTCCAAACAGGTCCAGTAGTTTCTATTAGATCACTACAGAACATCATACCAACCAATAACTAACTTCAATTCTGGCCTTCTCTAGCCAGCCTCTCACAATATACCAATTCTAACTGTGAAAAAACTGGCAGCCACATACCACCTACTTCAAAACCTCAGCTCTATTAATAAAGTCATGTGACCTACTTTACCTGTGGCTCTAAACCTTATGCTATCTTTCCATCTTACTGTGTTATTTATCTAAAGGATGCATTTTTCATAACTCCACTGGACTTCTTCTCACAAGAGGTCTTTGCCTTCTCTTTCATGAATCCCTTTACAATGATTGTCCAGTAGTTCACCTGAGCCATCTTTCCTTGGGGTAGGGGTGTTCTGAGACAGGGACCACAACTTTGGCTAAGCTTTACACCAGGAATGTTGACAGCTTACCCTCTCTCCCAGAACTCTCCTTACTCATGTGTAGATGTCCTCCTTAATAGCACCCCCTCCCTGACTTGTCTATTCCCATATAATTACCTTAATTTCTTGGTCTCAACAGAAAATAGGCTTTGTTTTTGAGGTTACAATTTTTAAAAGCCAATGTATCTGGGGCTTCACATGATACCTACTCATTGAAGTCTCACTCAACCTGAGATAGCTAATGACAGAAACATTCCCCCTGTCCTCTCCAAGAAGAAACTTATTTCCTTCCTAACTTTTCATTTTGGAATTCTCAGCTTCAGTCTTCTTATGAAGTTATTATACCAACTGGCTTCAGGGTATCCTGATGAGCCTTTCTCGCTGTACAACTTGTATTAGAGGACAGCTTCTCTCTCCTTAGACAAGCTCTAACATTCACCTTTGCCTTAACTTTGTAGACTGGTTCTCAACCACTGGTTCTCAACCTTCCTACTGCTGTGACTCTTTAATACAATTCCTCATGTTTTAGTGACCCCCAACCATAACATTATTTCATTGCTATGTCATAATTTTAATTTTACTACTGCTATGAATTACAATGTAATATCTGATATGCAGGATGTCTGATATACACTCTTCATAGATTTTATCAAATTAGTGTCTACAAGTACAATCAAACAAGATTAATCTTGTCCCCACTCTGCTCAGAGAATCCATCTACTACCTTAAGCTTTACACCCAAGTACTTCAGAATTGATGTATGGAAGACGCCTTATGATAGTCAGTTTTTCCTTTCTCTCAACAGCCTTTGGTGATTACACCCTGGATCTCCTTCACATCTGGTATTTCATAAGACATTCTATTGATAAACTTGTACCAAAACCTTTTCCCAATTCATCAATACTCCTGATCCACTTTTGAGATGCCTAAATCGCTCCAACCTACAGAGTCTATACTCCACTTGGTCTCTATCATCTGCACTTCCACTAAGGTATCAGATCTCACCTCTTGAATTCATCTTTCAGATAAAAGCTGACTCATGGACTACAAAGACAACACAGGTACACAGTTTACCTCTCCATCCTATTCCAGAGGAACAACTGTCAGAAGTCACTCTCAGTTAATTCTACATACTCCTGTGACCTCTTTGAGGACTTCAGGATTCCCATGAAAGAAGCAATTCAGTGAAACTGTTCCTGTTGGTACTCCTTCTCCTATTTCTAATGTCTCTGAATCACAAGGCATGGAAGTTCCTTCATGTAACTTTCTCTGACTTTTCTGTTTTGCAACAAATCTCAGATATTGAGATTTCTGAACTACTAGACTTTATAACTAAATGTTCTCTGGTGGACCTCATGAAGTTCACACCATCCTGAGTTGAGTTCTTCCCTTTTGCTCTTTTAATTTCAGTCTACTCTGACTGATCATACTCTTCTTTCTCTGTTCTGTTCTTTTTTCTGTTCACTTTAAACAGGTTCCTATCTCTAGCCATTTTTACCTTGCCCATTACTTGTTTAATAATACCAACAACACTGTGGCCAAAAAATATTGTTTATTTCTCCCACTCTTCATCTACATATACTGATGTGTTCATCCCTTTGCTGGCTTGGGTCAACTTACAGGCTCACTGCACCAAAAACCTAAAGATCAAATAATACCATCAGATAGGGTGTCTAAATTCTATAACACATATATCTAGATATGTCTAAACATTATACAATTATTACTTATAGGGTTCCCGTCAATAGACCCTTCACTGAATATACCTCCTCAGGGACCCAAGTGTCCCACTGCTTTATAAGACAGCCTTTCACATCCTCGTAGGATATCCTAGTAGGACAACTCACTGTGCAATCTCACTATCACTATCAAATCTGCCTCCTTTTGGATCAATTCCTTAATCATACATACCACAGAATGGCAAGTTCTGTCTACCAGTTGATTTCTCAGTGTGTGTGTGTGTGTGTGTGTGTGTGTGTGTGCGCGCGCGCGCGTGCGCGTGTGTGCACATGCATGTGTGTCCTATCCACGATCTTAGATTTCACTGTATTCACATACTGTCAGTGATATCAAGTTCATGTACTGATTTTTCCCATGGCTGTTAATTAATGGGGAAGCCTGTAAAAAAAAAACAAAAAAACAAAACAAAAACAAAGAAAACACCTCCCCTTTCTAATACCTCTTTGTCCTATCACTCAGACACACTCAAATATTTCCTATTCTTCCAAAAGGCTCCAAACCCTAACCATGCAGTCACACTTCAACTCTTAATACGAGCAGGCTTATCTGACTCTCTTTTGATCTGGAAAAACAAATCCATCAGGAGAGAGTTAACCACCAATGATCCCATCTTTTCTCCTTCTAGCTCACAATCAATTTGAATGGCAAACTTTCCTTTGTGGCACCTCAGGCAACCTCTTTCTATCTTCCCACCTGAGATTTGTACCCTAGTGAACTTAGTCATAAGTGTAGATGTGATTCCCAATATCTGGAGCTTTTCACTCCCCAGCCATACACGTAATAAAGGAATCTTCCTTTTATCCCTCCTTTGTAGACTTATGGATAATTGTAGGTGCTAGAACAGTAATGGGTGATTTAGCCACATCAGTAACATCACTCTTTTCCTTAAACATTCAAGAAAGCCTTCATCAAAATTCACAAAGGCCACCCCTTCTAACTCAGGGGCTGCTTCTCCCAGGGCAACAAGTAGACTGAAAGCAGACTCACACCTGTACTACTCCTGAAATCCAATCCTGTAAGTCTCATGGTGAGCTCTGTAACAGAAAACCAGCTTTGGTCTCCGTTTCCAATCTGACCCTATACCCCATGGATCACAAAACTCTCTCCCATAACCTACCTTCCTCTAACTCATCCCATTATCCCAGTCTCTAAAGATAGTTGGCACTCCCTGTAAACACACAAACTGAGCAGGCCAGGAAAATGGGGAACACACAGCTATCACATTCTCTGAAATTCAGAGGAGGAAACAGAAACCAAAGAACAAAACACCCACCCACCAAAGACAAATCTAGAAATGAGCATTGCCATCATTACTGGGGTGTCGCCAACAATACCCGTGGGTAAGTAAATGGTGCTGAGATGAGCCATTCCAGAGATGATTTCATGGGATAGTATCTGCCATATTGCATGTGAGCAGCCACTTAGATAGTGGAGGCCAATCTGAGGCAATGTGCTAACATACCCTATCCAGCACAACTTATTTGCACATTACCTCAGATTAGATAGTGAGCATTCCCATCACCAAGGTTTCTATGTAGAAGAAACACATTAAGATGTGGAGAGGAGTGCAGGCAAATCTACAGGCCACG
The DNA here is from genome assembly GCA_019843855.1 of Hylomyscus alleni. NCBI lineage: Eukaryota > Metazoa > Chordata > Mammalia > Rodentia > Muridae > Hylomyscus > Hylomyscus alleni. The sequence goes on from JADRCC010148787.1 coordinate 9,290, forward strand.
TACTGGCTACTAACACTACTTCAGAATTCAGTATTCTGACTTCTGGAGAATGGTCTGCTATGCTTCTTCCTTAGAAGCACAGTGTGCAAGATAGGGTGGCTATGAGGTCATGACTTCATTTTCTCCTGTAGACCACCTAGACCTATAATCATCCCAAAGTCTAGATATCAGCATAAGAACAAAATCAATAGCAGTCTGGGAGATATGCTTCCACTACAGCTCAGCTATCCTACCACATCTGGCTCTGAATATTCCAACATAGCTGAAGTACAAGAAAAAAAGACCTTAAAATTAAATAGATAAAGATGATAGAGGTCTTTAAGGAAGAAATAAATAAATCCCTTAAAGAAATTCAAAAAAACACAAAGAAACATTTGGAAGAAATGAATAAATCCCTTAAAGAAAGCCAAGAAAACACAAGCAAGCAGTTAAAGGAAACAAATAAAACTGTTCAAGACCTGATATGGAAATAGAAGTAATAAAGAAAACACAAACTGAAGGAATTATAGAAATAAAATATTTAGGAATTTGAACAAGAACTGCCCAGACAAGTTTCCTCAGAATACAAGAGATAGAAGAAAGAATCTCAGATATTAAAAATACCATAGAAAAAATGGATATAATGGTCAAAATTAAATCTAAAAAAAAATCATGACACCAAACATCCAGAAAATCTGGGACACTATGAAAAGGCCTCACCCAAGAATAGTAGGAATAGAGGAAGGAGAAGAACCACAGCTCAAATACACAGAAAATATTTTCAACAAAATCATAAAAGATTTTTTTAATCTAAAGGAGATGCCTTTAAAGGTACAAGAAGCATACAGAACACCAAATAGTTTGGACCAGAGAAGAAAGTCCCCTAGCCATATAATACTCAAAACACTACTTGTACAGAAAAAGAAAGAATACTAAAAGCTGTAAGGAAAAAACTACTAACTAACATATAAAGGTAGACCTATTAGAATTATATCTGACTTCTTAATGGAGACTCGAAAGCCAGAAGGGCCTGGAAAAATATGCTGCAGACTCTAAGAGACTACATATGTGAGCCCAGACTACTGTATTCAGCAAAACTTTCAGCTACCATACATGGAGAAAATAAAATACTGCATAGTAAAGCCAAATTTAAATAATATCTATCTACAAATCTAACTCAACAGAGGATACTAGATTACAGTGGTTCTCAACTTGTGAGTTGCAACCCATTTGGGGGTTAAACATACTTTCACAGTGTCTTAGTCAGGGTTTCTATTCCTGCACAAACATCATGACCAAGAAGCAAGTTGGGGAAGAAGGGGTTTGTTTAGCTTCCACTTCCACTTTGATATTTATCACCAAAGGAAGTCAGAACTGGAACTCAAGCAGTTTAGGAAGCAGGAGCTCATGCAGAGGCCATGGAGGGATGTTCCTTACTGACTTGCTTCCTCTGGCTTGCTCAGCCT
>JADRCC010148805.1:0-10882 GCA_019843855.1 Hylomyscus alleni
AAAAAGTGCACTAAATTTGGATGTGATGGTGCATACCTTTAATCCTAGAAGAGGCAGGCAGATCTCTGTGAGTTCAGACCAGCTAGGTGTGGGCTTTCAAAGCTCAGCCCCAGTAAAACACCTCCTACAACAAAGCCACACCTCCTAATTCTTCCCAAACAGGTCGACCAACTGGGCACAAAATGCACAAGCCTAGCCGGACAGTGGTGGTGGTGGTGGCGCACACCTTTATTCCCAGCACTTGGGAGGCAGAGGCAGGCAGATTTCTGAGTTCGAGGCCAGCCTGGTCTACAGAGTGAGTTCCAGGACAGCCAAGGGCTACACAGAGAAACCTTGTCTCAAAAACAAACAAACAAACAAACAAACAAACAAACAAAACAAAAACCACCAAAAAAACAAAAAAGTAAAAACCCCACAAGCCTATGGGAGTCATTCTCATTCAAACTACCACATATGTATTACTTAATGATTCCAAATTTGGAGTTTGTCTTCCCTCCCTCAGGGTTTATATGCAAAGTAGTCTTTTCTGGTATTGTTTTTTTCCGTGACTTATGGAATGAGAATGGTTTTGCATTATTAAGCATATGGAAAAAAATCACAATAAGAAAGATACTTTGTGAGATGCAGATTTTAGTGTCCACAAAATACAAACAAAAATTGGGATATAATTTACTCATTCCTTAATGTACTTATTCCTTAACAGACCACTCATGCTACAACGACACAGCTGAGCAGCTGCAACAACCTCTTTGCCCTACAAAGCTTCAAGTATTTACTCTCTGGTTCTTTGCTTGTAAGGACTACTGAGCTGGGCATGGTGGAGAACACTTCTGGAGGTGGAGGCAGAAAGATCAGGAGTTAAGGACAGCCTCAGCTTCAGGGTGAATTTAAGGCCAGCCTGAGCTACATGTAATCTTGTCTCCTAAAAATAACACTAACAAAAGATTAGTATATAATCTTTATGGAAAACACTACAGAGGTACTTTGGTAAATAAAAACAGAACCACCAGATGAGCACAACAACCCTGCTTCTGGGTATTTTTATTCGAATCACTTTCTCAAAGTGATATCTGCATGTCTATATTCATTGCAACCTTATCTATAATAGTCAAAATATGGGCCAAACTCCGGGTCTTGGTTGCACTTGACACTGTTATTCATCTGAATGGATAAATAAGGTGTGCTATGTGCATATAAGTGTTACCCTTAAAAGGGAGGAGATCCTGTCATTCATGACAACATGGTTAAACCTGGAGACCATTATAGCGAATGAAATAAGCCAGCGATAGAAAGACAGATACTCCATGATCTCATTCATAGGTGGAACTAACAGTGTCAAGTGCAACCAAGACCCGGAGTTTGGAAAACATGGGACAACTATTTGAAGTTACAGTTTCCCAGGATGGAGGATCTTATGTTCTGAATTTAAAAAAAAAAAATGTCTTCAGTAGGTGTATGCCTTTGAAAATTAGATGCCAGGCTGGTGGTTCTGTTTGGGAGCAGACATAAGTTAAGGGTACAAGGATAGGGCTTGAGAGTTCTAGGCTGGCTCCATTTCCAGCCCAGTCTGTCTGCTTCCAGGTCTGCTGACACTTAAAAGTCCCAGTCTCAGACTCCCATGAGCTGTATCCTGTCTCCACTGCCCTCTAACTCTCTACCCAGCCATGATAGTCTGTATCTTCTCAAACTACAAGCCAGAAGAAAGTCTTTTTTCCTTTAGGATGTTTCTGTCAGTTTTTTTTTTTTATTATTATTACAGTGATGAGAAAAGTTGCTAATACTGATACCTTCTGGGAACCTAATGCCACTGTGACATAATCGATGCAGTGTAATCAATAATGATGTACTGTGTACTTGAAATCTGTGAACAGAGTAGATTTTAAAGACTTTTAGCACACATAATTGATAACTGTTTCAGCAGATGGATGTGTGGGTGATCATTTCAAAATGTCTAAGTTCAGTATATCAAAATGGCACAATGTACATCTTCATTCAACTTTTATTTGTCTACCATACCTCAATAAAGCTGAGGGAAAAGGTTACTACTGCTCTCTATTAGTGCAGACCATGACTGCTTTCATGTGCTTTTTACGCTTTAGAGGAGATTCCTAAGCCCTAATTAGCTAGAGTGACACGTTCTGTGAGTAGCCATCTGCTTCTTTCTTCAGTCACTCCTGTTAATGTCTAATGAATAGTGGCCATGGTAGCAGGGACCAAAGTAAGGATTGGGCCCAGCAACGTGGATTTCCATTCACAAAAGGACCACGATTTGGTTCTCAGCACCCACATGGTGGTTCACAGTGTACCTAAACTTTTAGGATATACTCAAGCCTGGTATGAGGCATAGTACTTCCATTCAATAATGGAGTGCTTCGTTTGTGATTTGGTGAGTCAGACGATGCCTAGTTCATAGTGGATAGCTCAGATTGCACTAGTTCTCAAAGTGAGAGTAGTTTTCTGTAGTGGATGAGAGAACTTTGTTCACAAATTCCAAGTGGCTGCCTTGTGATTCACCTAATAGGTTTGCCAAAGGTTCCAAGCATAATTTCCGTTTGTCACTGACATTACACTATAATATTTGCAGAATATAAGGTCTAATAAGGTAGAGTATCTTGCAGGGTAACTTGGATCTATCACAAAGCCTTCTGATGCTTGTGATGTCACTCAAAACTAGCAGCTTTTCGGGGCACTTGATCAATGAACTGAAGTAGCAACCAAAACGAGGCTCATGATGCTTCCAAAAGACCCTTGACTTTGGCAGAATGGGTCAATCAATATCTGCTTCTTCTTCTTCTTTTTTTTTTCAAGAGGAGCTCTGGCAAAGTCTTATTAAAGGAAAACGTTCTTGTTTACTTCTCACCAGTGTGTTCTGGCATGTTTCCAGTAATATCAGAATCACCTGGGTCAGTGATAGCCAATGTACATACTCTGTAGTATTTTCCATACGCTGTGCCCAATTTAATATTATTGCCACTGTAGTGATTGACACCAGTTTAACCAACATGGCATAGTACTCTATTTCAGATTTCCTCAAAGCTGGGCAGTTGTTGGTGAAGATAACCAACTTCACTTTGCCTTGTCTGATCATCTTCAGAGTCTGTTTGTACCCCAATACATACTTTATCCACTTTTCATAACAAGCTGGAGCCTAGCGTTGATTGACTCCAGAGACTTTTTCGTCTTCTTTGCGACCACCATCTTCCTGCCTTAGGTGTGGGACAACCCCCAACCAAGATAAGCTGCCAAGATGGCTGGGTAGCAAGGAAGGGCAATATCTGCTTCTTAGTTAGGGTTTTACTGCTGTGAACAGACACAGGATCAAGGCAAGTCTTATAAAGATAACATTTAGTTGAGGCTGGCTTACAGGTTCAGAGGTTCAGTCCATTATCATCAAGTCAGGAGCATGGCAGCATCCAGGCAGCCATGGTGCAGGCAGAGCTGAGAGTTCTACATCTTCATCTGGAGGCTGCTAGTAGAAGACTGGCTTCCAGGTAGTTAGGATTAGGGTCTTAGAATCCACACCCACAGTGACATATCTAGTCCAACAGGGCCAAACCTTCTAATAGTGTGACTCCCTGGGCCAAGCATATACAGAACATTACATCCTATTCCCTGGCCCTCATAAGCTTGTTCAAACACAAGTCTATGGGGCCATACCTACCCATAGCATAATGCAAAATACATTTAGTACAACTTCAAAGGTCCCCATAGTCTATAGCAGTCTCAACAATGTTAAAAGTCCAAAGTTCAAGGTCTCTCTGAGATCTGTCCAACCACTTAACTGTAATCCCCAAAACAAGACATGAAACCAGCTGGGCATACTCCAAACTCTGCATCTCCATGTCTGATGTCAAAGCAGTTTTCAGATCTCCAACTCCTTTTTCATCTTTATCGACTGCAATAAACTTCTTTCTCTTGGGCTGGTTCCACTCCATTAGCAGCCTTCCTCAGCAGACAGCCCATGGCTCTGGCATCTTGAACATTTTAGGGTCTCCAAGGCAATTTCAATGTTACAGCTTCAATGTTTCAATGTCTGGGATCCACACATGATCTTCTGGGCTCTTCCAAAGAGCTGGTGTCACTTCTCCAGTTCTGCCTTCTGTAGCACTCTAAGCTAAGGTTGATCCACTCCACTGCTGCTGCTGTTCTTGGTGATCATCCCACGGTACTGGCATCTTCTATACACTGGAGTCTTGATCTGCAACTAGGCTTCACCAAAAGCATCTTATAGGCTCTCTCCATAGTGTCAAGCCTCAACTCCTTTGCATGATGCCTTCAGTCTTGGGCTGTCAACAGTGACTGGGTCTGCACCTTCACCAGTGGCCTCCCATGGTCTCTCACTGTGCTGAGCCTCAGCTGCTCTTCATGACCCCTTCATGCTGTCAAAACCAGTACCATCTGGGTGACTCTTACACATTACCAAGTACAGCTGCAGCACAAGGTACAACCTTGGCTATCTCTGGAACACAGCCTCTTTGTGCTCCCAGAAAACACTTCCCAGAATATCACCTCAGTGATGCTGGTCTCTTCTTAATCTAATTGTCCCAGTAGTCTCCTTCTCTCTTGACTATAAAGCCAGAGACACATGGTTGAAGCTGCTGAGTTCTGCTGCTTGCAGGATCTGGCTGTGTTGCCCCTTGTTCTATCACATTATCACTAGCTTCCTCTTTTCCAACTCCTTCACTGCCTAAGCTTGGCTGTCCTGGATCTTGTTTTGTAGATTGACTTCGAACTCAAGAGATCTGCATGATTGTCTTGTAAGTACTAGGATTAAAGGTGTGGTCCACCCAGCCTGGATTTAAATTTTTCTTCACCTAGTACTTGCTCTGTTCTAGGCTAGCCTTGAACTCAGAGATCTGCTTGGCTTTGCCTCCTGGGATTAAAGGTTGTACTACTATGCTTGGATCTAAATTTAGCTGGGTGGGATCTTGCCTCCAAGGTCACACTACTCCCTTAATTCAATTTAATCTCTTTGAACACAGGATTCAGCTCCATTTCACTTCCTGGTGCCCTTTAACACTTAAACCATATATTTTGTATTTTTCCTTTATAAGCTCGCTATCCTTGTCCAAAATGCTCTTCATGAGACTTAAACAGAGAACAAAGTCTCTGATGGGCATTTCTGAGACTTCTTTGTCAATGCAATTAATATAAGTCTCTTCACCTTAGCCCCAAATAGACTCTTCAGATGAGGGCCAAGAGCAGCCACATTCTTCAGCAAAATATCACAAAAACAGTCTCTAAACCACATACTGAAATTCTTCTCTGAAACTTCTTGGGCCAGGTCTGCATAGTTCAAATTACTCTCAGTAACAAAGTCTTCCATATTCCTACTAGGATAGCCCATTAAGCCCTATTTAAAACATTCCACTGCTTTCCAAATCCAAAGTCCCCAAGTCCACATTCTTCCAAACAAAAGTATAGCCCCACCTACCACAGCAATACCCCAGTCACAGGTACCAACTTCTGTCTTAGTTAGGGTTTTACTGCGGTGAACAGACACCAGGACCAAGGCAAGTCTTATAAGGACAACATTTACTTGGGGCTGGCTTACAGGTTCAGAGGTTCAGTCCATTATCATCAAGGTGGGAACATGGTGGCATCCAGGCTGGCATGGTGCAGGAGGAGCTGAGAGTTCTACATCTTCATCTGAGGGTTGCTAGCAGAATACTGGCTTCTAGGCAGCTACTCCAACAAGGCTACACCTACTCCAAGAGGACCACACCCTGGGCCAAACATATACAAACCATCACAATTGACTTAATGCCCACTCTACAATATGGAACTGCTTAGGTAACCAAGAACCTGACACTAGATAGCCCAAGGACCTAGGGTAAAACCAAATACTACTGTTCTATTAAAGTAACATAGCAGTTAAATGACTCCTAATGACATTCTGCTATACTCATAGATTAGTGTCTTGCTCAGCTACCATCAAAAGCTTCCTCCTACAGCAGATGGGAACAAACACAGAGACCAACAGCCAGCCAGACAATATGCAGAGAGTGAGAGACCTTGGAACACTCAGCCCTAAATGAGACGCCTCCACCAAATCCCTCTCTTCAGGGCTCAGGGGGCCCTGCAAAAGAGGAGGCAGAAAGTGTGTAAGAGTCAGGGAGATGGAGGACACCAAGAAAACAAGGCCCTCTAAATCAACAACATGACAAACACTCATATGAACCCACGGAGACTGAGACAGCATGCACAAGGGCCTGCACAGGTCTGTACCAGATGGAGTCCTAGAGCGGAAAGGAGGAGTGGACACATGCCCCATCCCTAACCCAGAAGCTGTCTCCAGTTGATAATAGCCTCTTGCAAATGAAAATTTAGTTTTCTCCAAGGAAGCCTCACTGGGGAAACAAGCTACTCTTAAGGATAGCCTTCATGCCCAGCAAGAAGTGGATGGCCGACAGAGAAGGAACTTAATGGGCCTCTGTTTCATGGCATTTTCTCAGGCTTTTCCCCTTCTGTTTGTTTGTTTGGTCCAATTTGGAAATATTGGTATTTGTTTCATTTTATTATCATCTTTTAATGAGAGACAGAAAGGGGGTGGATCTGGGTGGGAGGGGAGGTCGACAGGAACTGGGAGGAGTAAAGGGAGGGGAAATCATAATCAGAAAATATTATGTGCGAAAAATTCTACTTCTAATAAAAAACATTTTTTTTTTTTTTGGTTTTTCAAGACAGGGTTTCTCTGTATAGCCCTGGCTGTCCATGCGCCACCACCGCCCAGCTCTAATAAAAAACATTTTATAGTTTGGAACAAAGATAGCGCCTCTGCTTGCAAAGTATGCAGAACATCTGCAAACTGTGGACACCCATCTATCAATATGAAGGCTGGAAGCGAATTTTGGATTAGTAGGTGAAACTCTCAGGGGACCAGGGAAGAGGTAGGATATGACATCATTGTCAAAGTTAAGGTGGACCGCTTCTTCAGAAGGGGAGTGTGTTAATCACTGATAAATGGTCTCTCAGCAGCGAGATGAAAGATAAAGTCAGAGGAAATGCTGTCAAGTTGGTTGACTGCTGACTGAGCCTGGGTCCTCTAAGTAGCAATTATTAAGACAAATTAGATGTATATGAAATGTCTATGAGAGAAAATATGGAGGCTGCAAAAGTGACTAGTCCATGATTTTGGTCAGGTATGTGGAATCCTTAAGCCATAGTTGGCCACCAGAGGAGTCTTGTGTCTCACAGGAAAAGGCCTGATTTAGAATGACTACTTTGGGACCAGGAAGATGGCCTTACAACCCGAGTCCAGATCCCCAGAATCCATGTAAAATCCAAACATGGTGGCACATTGTCTGTAGTCTCAGCGTTCCTACAGTGAAATCAGAGGCAGAGAGAGATAGAAGAATCCTCCAGAAGCTCACTGGAAGCTAGTCTGAAATAACATACTGTAGTGGCCAAATTCATTGCACTTTTAAACTCCAGAACATTTCTTACAGTGCTGGGTATGGAACTTAGGGCCTTACACAAGCTAGGCCAGCACTCTGCCACTGAGCTACACCCCCATGCCTGGATTTAAATAAAGAAGCATGCTTTTCCAACTCTTAAATGTCACATTGCCGGAGAGGATAAAACCAATACACCGAAGATGGGGGAGCAGAGAAATGGAGAAAACCTGGCTCTTGGGTGGTGCTAAGCATCCTAACTCACCAAGCTTACTTAGTACCTGCTCTTGATCTAGATTTTTGTTTTATGAGATTATAAATGCCATTGTGTAAATGGATTGGAATTGGTTTGCTGTTGTTTCTTGTTTTTGTTTTTGTTGCTTGCAGCCAAGGCATGCTACCAGACAAAGTCAGGACTAGTTTTTTTTTTAATGTTTATTTTTTTAGGAATAATTTTGCTAATGTTTTATAGACATGTTTATGTTTTCATTTTTATCATCATCATCATCATCTTTTATGTGTATGAACATCTTTTTTGTCTGTCTGTCTACTTACTTTGTTTGTGCCTGGTACCCAGGAAGGTCAGAAGAAGGCTTTAGATCTCTTGGACTTGAAGTTACAGATGGTTGTGAGCCACCATGTAGGTGCTGGTAATTGAACCTGGCTCCTCTGGAAGAGTAGCAAGTGCTTTTAACTGCTGAAGCATCTCTCCAGCCCATGAGCATCTTTATACTTTCCATGCTATGGTTTTCTTATCCAAATCATCACGCACAAGGTAAGTATTCAGTTAGTATACTTTGATAGTGACTAAAAAATATCAGATCTGTGTACTTTCCAATTAGGACATGTTTCAGCTTAGTTTTGGTCATAGACAATACTTTCTTGCTGGGCATAAAGGCCCTTGCAGTTTATAAATAGTGGTGAGATGGCCATTTTTAGTGTAAGCATGGAATTCAGTTTGGATAATGTTTTCTAGGGAACTCCAGAAACAGGACTTCCTAAGAAGTTGAGCAAGTGTCCATTTGGATGTCTGTGGTGACAATTTAAGGTGGGAAAGTAATCCGTAGCAAAGCCTCATTTATTTACGGCAAAACAGAGATGGTTGAAAAAAAATGGAGCAACCCGGACATACAGAGGCACTGGTCATTGCTATGACTTTGTAATCCACTTTCTGCTTTGTTGGTGGAGAAAGGCTTAAGGAAGAATCTGGAAAGTCTGTATTCTCATAAGAAGGAAGTGGTAAGGTAAAGGGGTTTGTACACCATGAGAGGAAAAAAAAATAAGCTGAGACAGCTAACTATGAGGTGAGCTTTGATAAACTACCAGATGACTTGGTAGGAGAAGAACTTTCTGTGATTCCTGATTAGAATGCATTCTTTGTGACCACAGACACTTCCAAGCAAAGGTTCGAGACTCAGCATCTTGATTATTCCTAACAGGAGTCGACACTTCCCGGATGCCTGTGTGTTGGGCATAGTGTTAAGCTCTTTCTGTCCATTATCTCCTGTGATCTGTAGAACAATCCTGTAAGTACATCCCTTACTTACAGAAATTACAGGCAAAGTATGTAACTCATGGCACAGGTCCTAACGGCAACAATGGATGCATAGAGATAATCAGTAGATCCATCCTTATAAACCGTAATTCACTGTTGGCTTTGTCCGACTCATGAGTAAGGAAACCGAGGTACTGAGAGTTGAAGGAATCCATCTAGCCCGGGTTTGGCTGTTAGCACAGTGCCCTGCTGCTTGCCTCCCATAAAACGGGAAGGCTTATTACACATCTGGTCACACTTGGGTGCTTGGTATAGCAGAGACATTACTTACTGAGGTTTGCTATTTTTCTTTATTCACAAAGTCCTGTCTCGAAACAACTCTTGTCTGAATGTTTGATCTATTGCCCTCCATGCGCCACCAAATCATGGGTTGAAACCCAAGCCCTGATGAGATAGAATTAGGTGAGGTCTGTGGGAGGTGATCACTTCATGTGGACATTATCTTCATGAGTGGAGTTAGCGTCCTGATTAAAAAGTCCCCCAGCTAGCTGCCTTGCCTCGTTCCACCATGTAAGGGCACATGGAGATAGGCCAGGAAGACAGAACTTTACCAGATGCTGACTCTGTCAGTGCCCTCATCTTGTGCTTCTCAGCCTCCAGAACTGTGAGAAATAAATCTCTACCATCTATAAACCACCCAGTTTACAGTATTCTGTTCTTGCAACCTAAAAGGGACCAAGACAACCTCTAATGTAATGCTGCAGAATAGAACTTGGATGTGATGGAAATCCCTCCTTAATATCAAGCATATTGAAGACATGCCACCATGTGGCATACACAGCTAGACTTGGGGGAGATTAATAACTTTTACTGCCTTAGGATTTTGGAGCGATACAGAGGTTGAAGAGGGAGGGGAATGTTGGCTGTTAAGTTATTTTTAAGGAATAATTTTTAAGGAATTTTTTAGTGTGCCTTTCCCCCTTGAGTAAAGTATGCATCTTCAAACAAAACTACCTGCTGCATGCACCATTCGAATGACCCAGGATACAGTGTCATCCTAACAAGGCTCGGGGGGTTGGGGGAGAACACGCTGGTTAGGTAGGAGTGGGAGATTGGAAGTGAGAGAGGCTCCCCGTCTGACATGAGTATGAGAGATGGAAAAGGAATTTGTTCACATTCTGCTGAAATCTCCCATTGTTTCTTTCAAAACACCACAAATCTTTTCTAGCAGTTTCAGCTGGGGCTTCGAGTCAAGGCCAAAGTTCAAGTAACATCAGAGTTTATTTTTGAAATAAAGGTTTATTTCCTCATGGAATTCTTGAAGGGTTTGCCCTGTGTGTGTGTGTGTAAAGCATTGAGTCTGGGCTGAAAGGAATTTATTTTAGGACCTCGAGTCGTCTTTGGCTCTCATGCCTATTGCCCTAGGAGGTGATTGATGGCCGTGTAAGTTTCCAGTCCACCTCTGGAGGCCCAGCTTTAGGCCTGCGTTCCTCCAGATGCAAGAAGCCTCTGTTGCCTCCAGGGCAAGAACATACTTTCCCCTCTCAGGCCTTGTAGCCTGGCCTCCCTCAGAGCTTCTACTCTGGACTGTGGCACACTGGTTAGTGTGGACATCGGCTGCGATCTTCACTGAATTATAGGCACTTTTTCTGGTTGAAGAGCTGCCATCTCACTTTCTTTTAGTCTCTGGGCTGGATCTGAGGAGAAAGCATGTATGTGTGTGTTAAACTATAAAGCCAAACATTAATATCAAGAAGACTAAATGACACTTAGAAGAAGGTTCATCCATGTCTGCCAGTTTTTTTTTAAAGAATTTTTCTTTTTTTAAAGATTTATTTGTAAATTTACAGACTTATTTATTTATTTATTTATTTAAAATTTATTTATTTATTTACAGTATACATGAGTATACTGTAGCTGACTGGTAGCTGACGCACCAGAGAGGACGTCAGATCTCATTACAAATGGTTGTGAGCCACCATGTGGTTGCTGG
>JADRCC010148808.1:0-14354 GCA_019843855.1 Hylomyscus alleni
CTCTCTCTCTCTCTCTCTCTCTCTGCCTTGCCCTCTCCTTCCTCTCTCTCTCTTCTCTCTCTGCCTCACCCTCTTTTTCTCCCTCTCCCTCTCTCTCTCTGTCTTTCTCTCTGTCTCTGTCTCTCTCTTTCTCTCTCCCTCTCTTTCTCTCTCTGTCTCTGTCTCTGTTTCTCTCTCTCTATCTCTCTCTCTCCCTCTCCCCCCTCTCTCTTTCTTCTCTTCAACTATTGGCTGCTAATATCTTTACCAATTAGAATAAACTGGGGGCAGTTTCCCAGAAGCTAGGTGCAGACTGTCTCATGCAAACTAACCTGGGGAACATAATCAGAGTTGAAATACAAGCAGTTATAGTCCTCTCTTCCCAGATGTATATCATCTTGACAACTGAAGTTTCCTAGGCCAGTGAATGAGGAAGGAAGCCAAGGTTGACCTCTGATTTTCTGTGCATATGCAACCACACATGTATGTATTCATTTATTTAATTCTAGAGCAGGATGGTGCTATATGAGACAGGAAGTCTGGAACTCAGGACAAGTAGGTTAAAAAGAAGCAGGTATTTGCAGTCACCTCAGAATACCCTTAGTTCCTCTGAGAATGAACTAGACTACAGTCAGAGTGTCTCAGCCTAACTCTGTAGGACTTCTCATGGACAAACTACAAAACTGCACCACTTCCCCCAAGTTTTTGTTCCACAAACTAACAAGCAAAACAAAACAAGAAAAAATATGATTGTAAAACTATCAAGAAAAGATTAAAGCAGTCTTGTTTAATGAGAGACACCTGCTTATTCCTGTTGATAAATGTGCATTTATCAAATAGTTAGGTTTTTTCTTTTTGATTAAAAAATTGAATAGATGTTTTCTGGTACCATTTTGCAAGAGTGTTGTGGGACACTTTGGACATGGGAACTACTGATAGCTATAAACCCACAGAGCCAGACAGTGAGATTCATAACCTGTCCCTGACTCTAACTTTTTCTCTTTCTCCTGGGAGGTAAGTGTACAGCTGTTTACCTCCTATATTTCTAAAATTCTGAGTCATCATCAACTTCACTTTTCACAGGTTGCTTATGTCACTTACTTATTTTTAAAGCCCATGAAACCATTGTTTACCCCTATTAATAGCAATTAAAATTTCAAGAAGCAGTGTTGAGAGCTAACAATACTGTCCTGACTTTGTGCATAGTACAGGGTTAAAACCCTGATGTCTTCTTTCAGGATGATGAGTTAACATCTTACACCCACATGTGTTCCGTTGATAAGATGCAGGGTCATACCCACTGTAACTGAGTGAAACTGAGCCTCTTTCGACTGGAGTTGCCTCTTGCTGTGTTGCTTTAGACTTCTGAGGCGGTGTGAAGAATAGGAAGCAGAGGAGGCCACTATATTACAAGAGTGGCGGGGGAGGTGGATGTGTCCACAAGCCAAACGATAGTGGCAGCCTGCAGAAACAAGAGGATGGAAAGGAATCTCTTTTGTGTTTGTGTATGTGTGTGCATGTGTGTGTGTGTGTGTTTGCATGTGTGTGATCACAAAAAATAATATTTATAATGCTTTCTGGTGCCTCATAGAAAAACTGTGAGTTGAGGATTCCGTAGTCTGATGTATCATGGTAAAAATGTCCTCATAAGTGATGGGCTGGATATTTGTTAAGGAATCAAAGAAGCTAATGTACATATGGCCTAAGTTCAACTCTTTCCAGAAACTTTCTGTTCTTTCTGGGTCTACTTCTTCACTTTTTGAGAACTCTATCTTGGAATCCACTTGTCCCCAGTGTCTTCTATTCCATCTTGAAATTCATTTAAGAACTCCATCTTGAAACTCATTTGTCCTCCAGAGTTTTCTACTTTACATTGGAATCCCCTTTCTCCAGTGTCTTCTATTCCATCTTGGAATTCATTTGTCCTCCAGTGTCTTCTCATCCACATTAGAATCCAATTGTCCCTAGTGTCTTCTACTTCATCTTGGAATCCATTTGTCCCAAGTGTCTTCTTCTCCTTCTAGAATCCATTTGTCCCTAGTGTCATCCACTCCATTATTTATGTTTTTTTTTTCCAGAACCAATCAATTTTACCTTTCTAAACTTCATCCTGGTCTCTATTCTTAATGTGAATAGATTTATAGAAAAGATGACTTTATGACATATCAACAACATTTTTGTTCTCTAAGACCTAGATTTGGTTCCTTGTGCTCACATCCAATGACTTACAACCTTTAAATCATGAATTATGTTATCTTTGCAAAGGGATATCTCCTGGTCCCACTTCCAATGTCAAGATAAACCCATGACAAAACCAATACTGACTACTCTTACTTTAAATGTCTTTAAAATATACCAACACTTCTGTTTACAAGAAATTTATTAGGTCAAATATAGTAAAACAGAATTAAATAGATGTGGTAATTTTATTTTGAAATATGTTTAGAGAATATTAGATACCACTAAGTATGGAATTTACTTGCAAGATAGAGGACACTGTAATTGTTCATGCCACATTGATCTTTAGATCTTCAAAAAATCCTTTTCCGTTCCTTCTCCTGTCCCCACTGCACTCGGCTTATCCTTTCCTCTTCCAAAATCATTCCCTTATACTTTAACATTATATATGCATATTTAAAGTTTATTTTGATCTTAACTGTAAGTCTCCCAACTTTTCTGAATGTAACTTTTTCTTTTTATTTGTTCTATATCTGTTTTAAGCATCTTCTCCTTCACACTTTGAATTTTACACTTTCTCTGCTCTTATGTCACTCACCTGTCACTATGTGAGTGTTTATGTACTGTGTGGTTGACCTCAGTTTGGGTGAATTCAAATGATATATTTTTCTCTCTTTCTCCCTCTCTTCTTCCTTCTCCAGCCACATGCTGAGATTTACATACAGCCTTGTGGACTTTTTTTTAATGCCTGGAGAACAAACAGACACACACACACACACACACACAGAGAGAGAGAGAGATAGAAACATAGAGACACAGAGATAGAGACAGAGAGATGGAGATAGACACATAGAGAGACACAGAGGGACACAGACAGAAACATGTGCTATTGTCTTTCTAAAAACAATAGAGACACCTTTCAAAAATGAAGAACAAATAGGCATAAATACAAGAAGAATATTCTCACCATAGCCAACAATTTGAGGAAGAAAGTTTTCTCTTGCTACAGTTGTAGATACCAGTCATTGACTTAGGGAAATTAGGGACAGGAACTGAAGCTGAGACAGCTCAGGAATGCCAAGTACTGGCTTACTATCCATGACCTACTCAATGTTCTCTCCTTCTCATACAACAAATGGCTAAAATTGTAGGGAATGGCACTACCCATAGTGTGCTAGACCTTTCCATATCAACCATCAAAAAAAGATAATTCTTTACAAATGTGGCCATAGACTAATATGATGGAGAAAATACTTCATCTGAGGTTTCTTCTTCCTAGGTTGAATCAATTTGATAACAAAAACAAACCAGGAACCCTGCACACTCATACTGTTCATGTTGATTTCCTCATTGAGGGCAATAAACAAGTCATGGATAAACTTTAGCTGTTGTACTGGCTGGTTTTGTGTGCCAACTTGACACAGTCTGTTATCATCAAAGAGAAGGGAGCTTCAGTTGGGGAAGTACCTCCATGAGACCAAGCTTGGGGCATTTTCTAATAAGAGATAAAGGAGGTAGGGCCCCTTGTGATTGGTGCCATACCTGGGCTGGAAGTCTTGGGTTCTATAAGAGAGCAGGCTGAGCAAGCCAGGGGAAGCAAGCCAGCAAGGAACATCTCTCCATGGACTTTTTGTCAGCTCCTGCATACTAACCCGCTTGCATTTCAGTCCTGACTACCTCTGGTGATCAAAAGCCATGCGGAAGTGTAAACTCAATAAACCTTTTCCTCCCCAACTTGCTTCTTGGTCATGATGTTTGTGCATGCATAGAAACCCTGACTATGACAGCTGTCAATCACAAGAAAAATGGCTTAAATAATCTGTGGTATATATTAATGAATTCTCAGCTATATATATAAAAGTGAAGGATTTGTCTCACAAAAAAATTGAGGTAACTATAAAATACAATATGTTGTGTGAAACAAGTCAAAATCAAAAGGACAATTGTGAAATTTGAATTTTAATAAGGGAATTAGTGAAAGGAAGTATTTAGGAAGAGGAAGGACATGCAGAAGTATGTTTGTGCAGGTGGCAATGGAGGATAATCTGCAAGATGGAGATGACTAAAGTATAGTATAAAACAAAGAAAAAGTCATAACAAAGCCCAGTGACATTGATATAAAGGTACATAGTCTAAAAAATGTTTGGATTAAATTGGGGATTTATAGTTTAGAGGTACTATAAAGTTTATTTGTATTTATCTTTCCAAAGGTTGATGTTGACTTTTGAGATTGATACTGGTGACGGTATAATGAGGTGATTCCGTCTTTGTACATTATTAAAAACCAAGATTTCATGTCATTTAGTGAGCTCCTAGGCTACTATCGGGAAGGAGGTAGCTAGATATCTTAAGGCATACAAAGTAGTAAAATGCATACAAAGTAAGAAAAATGTCCCAAAGGCTGTAGATATTCAAATATTCACTCTCATCTTATGGAAATGTTGAATTATGAAAGGTAGTGTGGCCCTCTCTTTTGTCTTTCTAGCCCATTTGATCACTTCTGTGATGACAACATCTCACAAGAATGCCTTCCTCTGCTGAGGATCCCTTCATTTTGAATTTCCAGTTTCCGGAAACAGAAGTCATACAGAGTCTGTTTCATTATGGACAAGTCTATCAGTGTTATTTTTTGTCAGAATTGTGATCAGCCAGGATATATGGGAAAATAATTAAGTTATTAGTGCTGACTGAAGAGGAGATGGGTTCAGTGTCATGTTTTCTCTTTTGATAGAAGGCAGCAGAGAGGGTGAGCATAGATTAGAGAGTTACAGACTGAGAGTGGCTCAGCCATGTACTGGTGGCCTTGGGGCCATAAGGGAACATTAGATAAGGGAAAAGATCTCTAGGAAGAACTCCAGTCACTGCTTCTAGCTAGTAGAACCCTTTTTAAAATCGTCATTTTCAATGGTGTAAAAAAAACAACCATATTACTCTAATATACCAAGTCTGTGATCATTTGATACATCAGTGATCATCAACATGGTGTAAAGGTGTGGACAAAGGTGAAGGACCTAGGAAGAACCTGATCTTGGAGGAAACTTTGCCTGCAAGGGGTGGAAACTTCTGCCCACCAACACGGGGCAAACCATCAATATTGATAATGGTATCCAATTGTTTCCAGATCAGTGATTCTTAAACCACGGGTTGAGATAACTTTGGGTGCTCAAACAACTCATTTACAAGGGTCACATATCATATATCCTGTATATCAGATATTTGCATTACAAATCAATTGAATGACAAAGTCTTAGTTATGAAGTAGCAATGAAATAATTTTATGGTTGGGAAGCTAAATTAAAGGATCACAATATTGGGAAAACTGGTTCTGACAACTCTAAATCATTTCTGTAATTATGGCCTGGAGGAAAACTCTATTTTATTCAATCAGGCAAACCAAGAAAAATCAAAATATGACCAAATAGTTATGAAAGTTAAACAGCTGTTGTTCCCACAGTCTATAACATTGCTGTTACATTGGAGACAATTGTGGTCAAAATGGAAATCACTGTCACACCACGACAATTCCTCAAATGAGGAAAAAGCATTGTCAGAATTGGCATCTGGAATTTTAAATATCTATGCTAAAGTATGAATTCATGTATTGATCCAAATGGAGAAACAGGATACAGGTATCTTAATTTTCCACATGAAATTTAACAGACTTATAGAAGAGTTCTGTCACAAACCTGTTTTTATCATCTACTTGTTAGTACTTATATATCTCCTGGGGTACAGTTCTGAAGGAAGAGAGTCTCCAATACCACAGTATAATAATAATAATAATAATAATAATAATAATAATAATAATAATAATAATAATAATAATACCTCTGTGCTCAATGTGATGTATCAATTCAAACAGAAACATAAAGGAGATTAAGGGGCTGTAGAGAATACTTGGTGTTTAAGAGCATTTGCTGCTCTTGTAGAGGACTTGGAGTTCGATCATATCACAAAAATGGTAACTCATAACCTTTAGTTATCTCCAGCTTCATGATATCTCATGCACTCTTCTGGCCTCTATGAGTACTACACTCATGTGCAAAGACACAGACACACAATCTCTTATATAAAAAAGAGAAAAACATACACAAAAAGATAAAAAAAAACAACAAAATAATAAACAAAAACAAACAACAAACCAAACAAATCTTTCAAAAATCATTATTAATTTAAGTGAAAAAGATATGAAGTAATGTCTTCATATTAAACTCTCCACTCTGCAGATTACTGTTTAAATGATGTTTCAAGTTAGCAATATATACAAATCATCCATACAATGGGTGAAAGTATCTCAGTTGTCATTCAGAGAGAGAAGAAATCATGTCAAACATAATTTTGTGGAGAAATAAATTGTTTCCCTAAGTTCATAATTAAAATTTCCCCAGAGCAGAAGAATCACTATTTACATACAAACTGTGGTATTAAAAATATTTTTCAATAATTTCCAATGAAAGTGCTATGTATAAGCGTCATTAATTTTCTGAAGAAAGACCTAGATTGTGACTTAGCTAAATATGAAACTTTGTTTTATCACAATGATGTAACTAGAAAAACAGATTGTAGACCAATATGCCTAATTGCAAACTAACCATTGTCAGCTCTCAAAAATGGGATTTTTATCCATTTAGCTTCTTGCCAAAAGCAGGAAGCACATACCAGAGGTCACTGATATCAAAGGGCTGATATCTGAACCTCTCAAGGATGTATTCTCTTATCCCTCTGATCTCATTTTGTTTAAGTACTGGTTGGAAATGTGACAGCCATTCTGCCAGTAGCCCAGACAGAACAGCTAAGATATTCTCCCTGTTTTTCGTACCCCAGCATTGCAATTTGTTTGCAAAGACAGCTGGATATGTAAGTCTTATACTATAACCTCCAGAAGTATGTTTGCTGGCTTTTTGTATTTTAGAATGGATCCTAGGAAAGATAGGTACTGACTAGAGAAGGAAGAAGGCCATGGGAAGCAGGCTTTGCACAAACTTGGCTGACATCTGCTACTGCCAAGAAAACTCTGATTATCTAGTTGTTTCTAGAAAGGATCGAGCTAGGCTAGTAGCCCCAAATCACCTCTGCAGAACAACAGAGTTCAAGATAAATTTTGGTTCTTTTATGAGCCATTAAAAATCCTATCTTCCATCACAGAAAAAATGAGAACTCTTTTTTGAATGTGAGATACCTCCCTGGAAGCAAGGACACATAAAGTAGACTGCCTCCTCTTGGTTAGGTGGAAACTTGTCTTAGATTGTAATTAAGCAGGAAATTAGAAGTTGTATACATAAGCATTGCTTGTAATGGGCAGGCTTGCAATGGGGACATTGAGATAACCATGGTCCTGAAGATTTCTCGATGACCCTCTGAGATATTACTCTGTGAATTATCCTCTGTGCCCATTCATGGTGTAGCCTTAGCACACCTTCAATTCAAGAGTTAAGTTCTGACAGAAAGTCTCCTTTAACATGTGACACACAGTTGCATATATACAGACACTTATATACAAATGTATCCGCATTTGTGTGTGTTGATACTAAGGTATCACACACTCAGTCATCTAGTGAGAGTCAAAAGAGCCTGCCAGTTATTTTCAGACTTAGGTTGAGCAGTACAAAATATCACAGTTTCTTAGAAGCATCTTATGCTCAAACGATTCCTCATAATGACTATCTCAGTTCTGTGGCTTACTTGATATTTTTTTTTAATCAAGCAAGCTATGATTTCTGTGCTAGCCTGTGAAATTCATGGACTGGAATGGGGCAGATGTCATAAACTATCCTGCATTTGTGTGGATTTCCATTTTCATGGTTGAGATATCAATATTATAACACTTGATATGTACTTTGTGACTGGTACAAAATATCAATTCCTTACCTCTGCTATGAGAATAGTGCTTGTGGTTAGCCTCTTCTTGGAGGAGTGATGAGTGGGCAATTAGCTGTGAGTCATTTGAACACACAGGAGAAGGTTTAGAAATGAGACAGACAAATGTAGCATGACCTGGGACATTCAGAAAATAGTCACTGTCTTCAGGATTTGCATGTGATGCCTTTGTGGTTAATGTACAGTTAGGGACTCTGTTGGCAGGTGTTATAGAAAAGGACTGGAACTAGTGACTAGTGGGCTGAATTTGAGATACTTGAATACTGTGGAAACTTAGGTCAGAAAATCTTCATGTAAACAGTGTCAGAAAGCTCTCCACCTGGCACACTATCCAGATGCATTTTCATATCATGACAATTTTTAACTGTCTAGGCAGAATGTTTCTACTTACAGACATGAATACTGCCAGTGCATGCATTGATTCTATTTTATTCTCTTGGCAAACCTACGGATTGAAGTATTTTGCACCTCATTTAATGTTTAGGAAGTTAACATTGGGTGTTCTGATCAACATTTTTGTTTGTTTCTCACCTCTGGGTGTTGGAGAGCAGAGGGATACAGAGCTCAGTATAATTTGTTGCATAAGCCTAAGCCCTGGAATTTGACTCCCATCATCCACATAAAAATCCAGGCACAGTGGGTGGTATAAGCTTATAATGTCAGCACAATGAAACAGAGACAAGCAGACACCTGAGACTTCCTTTCCAGTCAGCCTAATTGGCAATTTCCAAGTCCTAGTCAGAGATCCTGCTTCAAAATGAAGGTAGATGATGCCTGAGGAGTAGAATGGGCTTCTGTCCTACAAACACACACACACACACACACACACACACACACACACACACACACTCACACACACACACACACTCACACACACACACACACACACACACACACAGAAAGAGAGAGAAGGGAGAGAGAGAGAGGGAGAGAGAGAGAGAAAGTGAAGGATTTTTCAGTGAGTGGGAGCTCAGTAAAGTTGTACCCACCAGTGAGGAGTTCCTCAGTACCCGGCAGTGTTCCAGAATCCTATCTTTAGCTCATCTGGTTTTCTACTCTGGTTATCTAAAGAGGAACATATTTCTTAATTCAGGTCTCTGTAAATTACCCTGTGAATGGTTTATAAGCTCTTCCTTTCTCCTCCATTAAACCATATCCATGTCATATAATGCATCTCACCTGTCACAGAGAGGGTGGATGGTGGGGCAGAGTTTTGCTGAAGTACAGAAAAGCAGTTATTTTTTTGTATGTAATATAGGCAATATAAGGAAACTGTGAATTGCATATTGGAATAAATACATTTAAAGTTAAAACATTTGAAAATGTAGCTCTTACATGTACAGACATCCTGCTGAACACTATTTAAATGGATGATGTGAAAAGCATTGGGATATGACATCATAAAATACAACAAGTTAGGAATTCTGACCTGGAAAGGACATTGTGGCTCATCCTGGGACTTTTAAAGGAATCTTCCAGGACATTTTGATCTTACTCCTCATTACTTTCTGACATTTCCCTCCCTTCCTTCCCCCTCAATAGAAATATTTCAGAAATAAAATGACTCCATTTTTCATCATAAAGATATATCCTAACCACAGGGCAACTTATCATTTTTATCATGGACATACACATTTGGACATTCTTCAATCCTTGTCTTATAGGGTTATGCATTCTCTTGAATTTTAGCACTTTGATGTCATGGGTTATATTGATAGATGTGTTTGTCTTTTTTTCCCCCTTCTCAGTGAGACTTATGTATTAACACAACACTACTTTTGTACGAAAAGAAAATGTTCTCCTCTCTGCCCCTACCCTGCAAGCAGAGAGCTTGACTTCAGGGAGTGCTCCAATACAGAGACTCAGTTGAAATCTTCATTTTCCCATTGGTGACCATCTAATGCAGGACCAACTAGGAGGCACAGGCCTCAGGAGTGGCGGGGCAACTATCACAGTATTTTTTCTGCCTTCCTCTTCACCTAGGAGGAGGAACTGCATATCAACCACCCTCTCTTCCTCTACCCCACAAGCAGAGAGCTTGACTTTGAGGAGTACTCCAACCCAGAGACTCAGAAGAGGTACTGCAGATCCACATGCCTCTCTGCCATTTCCCCCCAAGTGAGGCTTGCTTTTGGGGAGTGTTCCAACCCAGAGACTCAGATCTTACCTGATGAGCACTGATCTCCACGAATTACAGACATAGGCTTACAGACCCATTGGAGGAACAAGCTCCAGTCAGATACAGCAAGAACATCTAACATCAGAGATTAACAAATGCAAAATTGTTACCAACAGAAACCAAGACTACATGCCTTCATTAGAACCTAATACTCCCTCCACAGCAAGTCCTGGACATCCCAAAACACCACAAAAGCAAGATTTGGGTCAAAAAATCATATCTCACAATGAAGATAGAGGAAATTAAGAAGGGCATGAATAAATCCCTTAAAGAAACACAAGAGAACACAGGTAAAGAGGTTGAAGCCATTAAAGAGGAAACACAAAAGTCCCTTAAAGAATTACAGGAGAACACAAGTAAATAAGTAGAAGATGTTAAAGAGGAAACACAAAAAAACCTTAAAGAATTACAGGAAAGCACAACTAAACAGGTGAAGGAACTGAACAAAACCATCCAGGACCTAAAAGTGGAAGTAGAAATAGTTAAGACATCACAAAGAGAGAGAATTCTGGAGATAGAAATCTTAGGAAGGAAGTTAGGAATCATAGATGCAAGCTTCACCAACAGAATACAAGAGATAGAAGAGAGAATGGCAGGCACAGAAGATACCATAGAAAACATTGACAAAACAGTCAAAGAAAAAACAAAGTGCAAAAAGGTCCTAACACAAAATTTCCAGGAAATCAAGGACACAATGAGAACAAACTTAAGGATAAAATGTATAGGAGAGAATGAAGACCTCCAAATCAAGTGGCCAGTAAATAGCTTCAATCAAATTATAGAAGAAAACTAAAGATATAGATGCCCACGAACATATAAGAAACCTATAGAACTCCAAATAGACTGGACCAGAAAAGAAATTCCTCCTGCCACATGAATCAAAACACCAAATGTGCAAAACAAAGAAAGAATATTAAAATCAGTGTGGGAAAAATGTCAAGTATCATGTAAAGGAAGTCATATCAGAATTACAGGAGACTTCTCACAAGAGTCTATGAAAGCAAGAAGATCCTGGGTTGATGTAATACAGACTTTAAGAGAACAAAAACACCAGCCCAGACTATATATTCAGCAAAACTCTCAATTACCATAGATAGAGATACCAAAGAATTCCATGACAAAACTAAATTTACACTATGGATTTCCATAAATCCAGCCCTTCAAAGGGTAATAAAAGGAAAACTGCAACACAAGGAGGGAAACTACATCCTAGAAAAAGGAAAAAGTAATTTTCTAACAATATATAAAGAAGATAACCACATTAAGAGATTTCCAACTCTAACAACAAAAATAACACAAGCAATAATTACCTTTCTTTAATATATTATACTGTCAATGGACTCAATTCCCCAATAAAAAGATATTGATTAACAGGACCCCACATTTTGTTACATACAGGAAACCCACCTCAGTGAGAAAGAAAGACAATATCTCAGAATAAAAGGCAGGGAAACAATTTCCAAGTCAATGTTCGCAAGAAAAACGCTGGAGTAGCCATTCTAATATCCAATAAAATCAACTTTCTTCCTGAAGTGATCAAAAAAGATAAGGAGGGAAATTTCATATTCATCAAGGATATAATCACCAAGAGGAACTTTCAATTCTGAACATCTATGCTCCAAATGCAAGGGCATCTACATTCATACAAGAAACTTTATTAAAGCCCAGAGCACACATGGCACCACACATAATAATAGTGGAAGATTTCAACACCCCTGTCTCTGCAAAGGACAGATCATGGAAACCAAAGCTAAGCAAAGACAAAGTGAGAGTAACCGAAGTTATGAAACAGATGGATTTAACAGATATCAATAGAAATTTTTATCCAAAAAAAAAAAAAAGGATATACCTTCTTCTCAGCACCTCATGGTACCTACCCCAAAATTGACCATATAATTGATCACAGAACAGGGCTCAACAGATACAAGAAGATTGAAATAATTCCTTGTATCCTCTGAGATCATCATGGACTAAGGTTGCTCCTGAGTAACACCATAAACAATAGAATGTCCACACTCAAGTGGAAGCTCAACAACATTGTATTCAATGATAACTTGGTCAAGGAAGAAATAAAGAAAGAAGTTAAAGACTTTCTGGTGTTTAATTAACAAACCCAAACTTATGGGAAAAAATGAAAAGCAGTCCTAAGAGGAAAATTCATAGCTTTAAGTGTCTCGAAAAAGAAACAGGAGAGAGCATATACCAGCAATTTGAAAACACATCCAAAATCTCTAGAACAAAAATAAACAAATTCACCCAAGAGGAGTTGAAGACAGAAAATAATCAAACTCAAGACTGATATCCACCAAATAGAAACAATCAAACAAACAAAAATATATAGAATCATCGAAACCAAGAGCTGGATCTTTGAGAAAATCAAGAAAATAGATAAATTCTTAGCCTCACAAACTAGAGGACATTATCCAAATTAACAAGATCAGAAATGAAAAGGGAGAGATAAGAAGAGACACTGAAGAAATCTAAAAATACTGGATGAAATGGGCAATTTCTAGACAGATATCAGGTACTAAACTTAAATCAAGATCAGATCAATGATCTAAACATTCCCATATCTGCTTATGAAATAGAAACAGTCATTAATAGTCTACCAATTAAAAAAAGCCCAGGACCAGAAGGGTTTATTTCAAGGCTTTATCAGACCTTTAAAGAAGACCTAATACCAATACTCCTCAAACTATTCCAACAAATAGAAACAAAAGATACTCTACCAAATTCATTCAATGAATCCAGGATTACTCTTATAATTAAACCTCACAAAGAGTTAACAAAGAAAGAATACTTCAGATCAATATCCCTTATGAATATCTATGCAAATATACTCAATAAAATTCTTGAAAAATTAAAATAAGAACACATCAAATCAATCATGTATCATGACCAAGTAGGCTTCATCCCAGGGATGCAAGGGTGATTCAATATTCAGAAATTCATCAACATAGTTCACTACATAAACAAATTCAAAGAAAATAAAACCATATGATCATCTCATTATGTGCTGAGAAAGCATTTGACAAAATCAATCATCCTTTCATGATAAAAGTCATGGAAAGATCAGGAATTCAAAGTCCATACTTAAACATAGTAAAAGCAGTATACTTCAAACCAGTAGCCAACATCAAACTAAATGCAGACAAACATGAAGGAATTCAACTAAAATCAGGGACTAGACAAGGTTGCCCACTCTCTCCCTCCCTATACCATATTGTACTTGAAGTCCAAGCCACAGAATTAGACAAAAAAAGAGATCAAAGGGATACAACTTGGAATGGAAGAACACAAATTGTCACTATTTGCTGATGTTATGATAGTATAAAAGTGACTCCAAAAATTCCACCAGAGAGCTCCTAAACCTGCTAAACAATTTTAGCAAAGTAGCTGGATATAAAATTAACTCAAGCAAATTAGTGTGGCCTTCCTCTACACAAAGGATAAAGAGACTGAGAAAGAAATTAGGGAAACAACAACCTTCAAAATAGCTACAAATGAGATAAAATACCTTAGTGTGACTCTAAATAATCAAGAAAAAGATTCATTTGACAAAACTTCAAGTCTCTGAAAACAAATTGAAGAAGATCTTAGAAGATGGAAAGATCTCCCATGCTCATGGCTTGGCAGGATTAATATAGTAAAAATGCCATCTTGCCGAAAGCAATCTACAGATTCACTGCATCCCTCATCAAAATTCCAAATCATTTCTTCACATACTTAGAAAAAGCAATTTACAAATTCATCTCGAACAACAAAAGACCCAGAATAGCAAAAACTATTCTCAACCATAAAGGAATCTCTGGTGGATTCACCATCCAAGACCTTTATCTGTACTAAAAAGCAATTGTGATAAAAAATGCATAGTAATTGGTACAGTGACAGGCAGGTAGATAAATGGAATAGAAATGACCCCACAAGCCTATGGCTCCTCATCTTTGAAAAAAGAGCTAAAACCATCAAGTGGAAAAGAGACAGTATTTTAAACAAATGGTGCTGGCTCAACTAGCAGTTAGCATGTAGAAGAAAACAAATTGATCCATTACTATCTCCTTGTACATAGCTCAAGTCCAAATGGATCAAGAACCTCCACATAAAACTAGATACACTCAAATTAGTACAAAAGAAAGATGGG
>JADRCC010148821.1:0-11282 GCA_019843855.1 Hylomyscus alleni
TTTACCCTTTGAGTAGAGGAAGGCTACTGATTTGTTTGAGTTAATTTTATATCTAGCCACTTTGTTGAAGTTGTTTATCAGCTGTTGGAATTCTCTGGTGTACTTTTTGGGGTCATTTAAGTATACTATCATATCATCTACAAATAGTGATATTTTGACTTTTTCCTTACCAATTTATATCCTTTGATCTCCTTTTGTTGTCTAATTGCTCTGGCTAGGACTTCAAGTACAATATTGAATAGGTAGGGAGAGAGTGGGCACCCTTGTCTAATCCCTGATTTTAGTGGGATTGCTTCATGTTTTTCTCCATTCAGTTTGATGTTGGCTACTGGTTTGCTATATATTACTTTTACTATATTTAGGTATGGGCCTTTAATTCCTGATCTTTCCAAGACTTTTAACATGAAGGGATGCTGAATTTTGTCAAATGCTTTTCAACATCTAATGAAAATTTTGTCAAATGCTTTTCAGCATCATATGTTTTTTCTTTGAGTTTGTTTATGTAGTGAATTACATTGATAGATTTCCATATAGTGAACCATCCCTGCATCCCTGGGATGAAGCCTAGTTTATCGTGGTGAATGATCATTTTGATGTGTTCTTGGATTCAGTTGGCAAGATTTTTATTGAGTATTTTTGCATCTATGTTCATAAAGAAGATGATCTGAAGTTCTCTTTCTTTGTTGGGTCTTTGTGTGGTTTAGGTATCAGAATAATTGTAGCTTCATAGAGTGAATTGGATAGAGTACCTTCTATTTCTATTTTGTGGAGTAGTTTGAGGAGTATTGGTATTAGGTCTTCTTTGAAGGTCTGATAGAGTTCTTCACTAAACCCATCTAGTCCTGGGCTTATTTTTGGTTGGGAGACTATTAATGACTGCTTCTATTTGTTTAAGGGTTATGGGACTGTTTAGATGGTTTAACTGATCCTGTTTTAACTTTTGCACATGGTATATGTCTAGAAAATTGTCCATTTCATCCAGATTTACCAATTTAGTAGAGTATGATTTTTGTAGCAAGATCTGATGATTTTTTGGATTTCCATGGTTTCCATTGTTTTGCCTCCCTTTTTATTTCTGATTTTATTAATTTGTATTGTCTCTGTGCCCTCTGGTTAGTATGGCTAAGAGTTTATCTATCTTGTTGATTTTCTCAAAGAACCAGATCCTAGTTTGGATTATTTTTGTATAGTTCTTTTTGTTTCTATTTTGTTGATTTCAGCCCTGAGTTTTATTATTTCTTGCCCTCTACTCCTCTTGGGTGTATTTGCTTCTTTTTGTTCTAGTGCTTTCAGGAGTACTATCAAGCAGCAAGTGTAAGCTCTCTCCAGATTCTTTTTGGAGCTATGAGTTTTCCTCTTACCATTGCTTTCTTTGTGTCCTATAGGTTTCGGTATAATGTGTCTTCATTTTCATTAAATTTTAAAAAGTCTTTAATTTCTTTCTTTATTACTTCCTTAACCAAGTTATCATTGAGTGGAGTGTTATTCAGCTTCCACGTGTATGTGTGTTTTCCATTGTTTTTGTTGGAACTTAAGAGTAGCCTTAGTCCATGGTGATCTGATAGGATATATGGGATTATTTTATCTTCTAACTGTTGAGGCCTGTTTTGTGACCAATTATATGGTCAATTTTGGAGAAGGTACCATGAGAAGCTGCAAAGAAGGTATATTCTTTTGCTTTAGGATGAAATATTCTCTGGGCGGTGGTGGCACACACCTTTAATCCCAGCACTTGGGAGGCAGAGGCAGGTGGATTTCTGAGTTCGAAGCCAGCCTGGTCTACAGAGTGAGTTCCAGGACAGCCAGGGCTACACAGAGAAACCCTGTCTTGAAAAAAAAGAAAAAGAAAAGAAAAGAAAAGAAATGTTCTATAAATATCTCTTAAATCCATTTGGTTCATAACTTCTGTTAGTTTCACTGTGTCTCTGTTTAGTTTCTGTTTCCATGATCTTCCCATTGCTGAGAGTGAGGTGTTGAACTCTCCCTCTATTATTGTGCGAGATGCAATGTGTGCTTTGAGGTTTAGTAAAGATTCTTTTATGAATGTGGGTGCCCTTGCATTTGAAGCATAGCTGTTCAGAATTGAGAGGTCATCTTGGTAGATTTTTCCTTTGGCCAGTATGAAGTGTCCTTCCCTATCCTTTTTGATAACTTTTGGTTGAAAGTTGATTTTATTCTGTATTAGATTGGCTACTCCTGCTTTTTTCTTGGGACCATTTGCTTGGAAAATTGTTTCCCAGTCTTTTACTCTGAGGTAGTGTCTGTCTTTGTCACTGAGGTGTGCTTCATATATGCAGCAAAATGTTGGGTCCTGTTTATATATCCTGTCTTTGGGTCTATGTCCTTCTTATTGGGGAACTGAGTCCATTGATGTCAAGAGATATTAAGGAAAAGTGATTGTTACTTCCTGTTATTTTTGTTGTTAGAGGTTGAATTATGTTTATGTGGCTATCTTATTTTAGTTTTGTTAGAAGATTACTTTCTTGCTTTTTCTAGGATGTAGTTTCCCTCCTTGTGTTGGTGTTTTCCATCAATTATCCTTTGTAGGACTGGATTTGTGGAAAGAAACTGCGTAAATTTGCTTTTGTCATGGAATATCTTGGTTTCTCCATCTATGGTCATTGAGAGTTTTGCTGGGTGTAGTTGCCTGGGCTGGCATTTGTGTTCTTGTAGGGTCTGTATGACATCAACTCAGGATCTTCTAGCTTTCATAGTCTCTGGTGAGAAGTCTGGCATGATTCTGATAGGTCTGCCTTTATATGTTATTTGACCTTTTTCCCTTACTGCTTTTAATATTCTTTCTTTGTTTAATGCATTTGGTGTTCTGATTATTATGTGACAGGAGGAATTTCTTTTCTGGTCTAGTCTATTTGGAGTTCTGTAGGCTTTTTGTGTGTTCATGGGCATCTCTTTCTTTAAGTTAGGGAAGTTTTCTTCTATAATTTTACTGAAGTTTTTACTGGCCCTTTAAGTTGAGAATCTTCACTCCCTTCTATACCTATTATCCTTAGTTTTGATCTTCTTATCTATGGTATCTTCTGTACCTGAGATTCTCTCTTCTATCTCTTGTATTCTGTTGGTGATGCTTGCATCTATGACTTCTGATTTCTTTCCTAGGGTTTCTATCTCCAGGATTGTCTCTCTTTCTGATTTCTTTATTGTTTCTATTTCCATTTTTAGATTCTGGATGGTTTTGCTCATTTCCTTCACCTGTTTGGTTGTGTTTTCCTGTAGTTCTTTAAGGGATTTTTGTGTTTCCTCTTTAAGAGCTTCTAGTTGTTTACCTGTGTTCTCCTGTATTTCTTTGATGGTGCTATTTAAGTCCTTCTTAAAGTCCGGTATCATCATCATGAGAAGTGATTTTAGATCTGAATCTTGTTTTTCTGGTATGATGGTGTGTCCAGGACATGCTATGGTGGGAGTATTGGGTTCTGATGATGACAAGTAACCTTGGTTTCTGTTGCTTATTTTCTTACACTTGCCTACCACCATCTGATTATCTCTAGTGCTACCTGTCCTTGCTATACCTGATTGGAGCCTGTCCTTCCTGCAATCCTGGTTGTGTCAGAACTCCTCAGAGTTCACCTGTCTCTGTGATCCTGTGATTCCAGGATCCTGTGATCTTGAGATTCTGGGTGTGTCAGCGTTCCTGGGAGTCAAGCTGCCTCTGGGACACTGAGATCCTGGTGTGACTAAGCTCCTGAGATCCTAGGATCCTATGATCATGGCTGTGTTAGTTTGTCTGGAATTTGAGCCTCCTCTGGGTACAGTGAGACTGGCTGCAGAGTTTGTGCCTAAGGTAATCCAGCACAGACCTGAAGGAACCCAAGCCACTGGTTAGGCAGGTTTCCCTTGTCCCTGAATCCTGCTGGTCCAAGTTTCTCCCAGTGATGTTGGAACAGATGTTGTGTCCTACTCATCTCTGATCCTAAGATCCTGGGTGTGCCTGGGAGAGGAGCCTCCTAATGGGTGCTATGGGACCTTCTTTCTTATTTTTAATTAATTAATTAATTAATTAATATTATTACGCTCGATATTTTATCCCCCCCTCGTCTACCATCCTACTACTCTACATCCCATACCTCCTCCTCCCCTCCCTACCTCCATATGGATGTCCTTACCCCCCATGCCACCTGACCTCTCAACTCCCTGAGGCCTCCAGTCTCTTGACAGTTAAGTATATCATCTCTGAATGAACACAGATCCAACAGTCCTCTATTGTATGCGTGTTGGGGGCCTCATATCAGCTGGTGTATGCTGCCTGTTTGGTGGTCCAGTGTTTGAGAGATCTCGGGGGTCCAGAGTAATTGAGACTGCTGGCCCTCCTACAGGGTTGCCCTCCTCCTCAGCTTCTTTCAGTCTTTCCCTAATTCAACAACAGGGGTCAGCTGCTTCTGTCCATTGGTTGGTTCAACTATCTGCCTCTGACTCTTTCAGCTGCTTGTTGAGTCTTCCAGAGTGCAACCATGCTAGGTCTCTTTTTGTGAGTGCTCCATAGCCTCAGTAATATTGTCAGGCCTTGGAACCAACCCTTGAGTTGGATCCCACTTTGGGCCTATCGCTGGACCTTCTTTTCCTCAGACTCATCTCCATTTCCATCCCTGTAGTTCTTCAAAGACATGGAAAGAGCAATTCTCAAATTCATCTGGAAAGGCAAAAAACCCAGAATACTGAAAACAATTCTTAACAACAAAAGAACATCTGGGGGAATCACCCTCCCTGATCTCAAGTTTTACTACAGAGTAATAGTGATAAAAATTACATAGCATTGGTACAGAGACAGACACATTGATCAATGGAATAGAATTGAAGACCCAGAAATAAAACAATACACTTACGGTCACTTGATCTTTAACAAAGATGCCAAAAATATACAATGGAAAAAAGAAAACATCTTCAATAAATGCTGCTGGTCTAACTGGCTGTCTGTATGTAGATGAATGAAAATACACCCATATTTGTCACCTTGTACAAAGCTCAAGTCCAAGTGGATCAAGAACCTCAACATAAAACCAGATATATTGAATCTAATAGAAGAGAAAGTGGGCCATTTTCTATATTGCTGAATGATGTGGGAGGGTCCAATTCATTTTGGGTGGTGCCAGAATTGGGTAAGTGGCCCTGAGTTGTGTCAGAAAGGAAGCTGAGCAAGCTGGGGAAGCAAGCCCATACACAAACATTCTTCCATGGTTTCTGCTTCAGTACTTGCCTCCTGGTTTCTGCCTTGAGTTCTTGCCTTGGCTTCTCTTGATAATGGACTGTAACCTTCAAACAAATAAACTTCCTTCTCACATGTTGCTTTTGGTCGTGGTGTTTATCATAGCAACAGAAAACAAACTAGAATAGAACTGATTAAATTCCATATTCAGCTATTCCTAGTGGAATTTCATATGTGTTTTACCTGTATACCAATCAACAATACCACTGGAGTGACACCATTCTTGCTCTCCTAAAAGGACCATTGTGAGCTCCTGAATCCATTACTACTGTGTCCAGAAAGCTTTTTTACCCCTGACCCCCCTAACCCCAATGCTTCTCCAAGATTCTAATCCTATCCATGTTCCTCTTCCTCTTACAACCCATTCCTCTAATCCTAAATTTCAATTTCTTCAATGTTCACCTGAAGATGGACACAGAAGGAAGATAGAAACATAGACAGTAATGGAACAGGGTCAGGTTAGTACCTACCTGAGAGACTGCCCCAGCAAAAAGGCTATCAGCCTTAAACTACACAGATATTTCCACGTTATTATTATTAAAAAACCACAAATGGGACCCTGAAAGCCCAGCAATATGGCCCCCATATGCTCATGTGTATGAATACTTGTTATTTCAGATAGTGGAACTGTTTGGGAAGTATTGGGAAGTGTGGCTTTTTTGGAGGAGCTGTGTCAGTGCAGGCACACTTTGAAATCTCAAAAATCCATGCTGTTTTCAGTTTGTTTCTCTTCCTCTATTTGTGGCTTAAAATGTGAGCTCTTGGCTCTATGTTGACTTTAACCCTCTAAAAGTGTAAGTTCAATTAAATGCTTATTTTATAAGTTGCCTTGGTCATGGTATTTTACCATAGCAATAGGAAAGTAACTTAGATAGCCTCCTTCCCCATTGTGTCCCCCTACCTAACACCCCCTTCCTTCCACTTGCTCATACGTCCTATATGCCTCACACTTCTTCAAATCCTTAAATACTTCCCAAAATCTGAGGGAGTAAATGCTGTACAAATCCAGTTTGTAACTAATGATACTGACAAGGTAGAGAGCTATCTATTTAGTGATCCCATTTCCTTCTCTTGTAGCCAGGAATTATCAGACAGCCAATTTGTGAGCCAACCAATGCATAGGCCACATATATGGCTCCTGGCCTCTAGTCAGAATGTGTAGTTTATGTATGGGTCCCAGGTCCCTAGCTAATCACAGTGCCAAGCAGTACCCTACCCTTCTTTCTGCAGAGGAATCTAGGGGTACCTGGTCAGTCCTGAACTGTTAGACAGTCCCTGCCCTCATAGCTCCTTGATTACCAACAAGGTTCATCATACCTTCCCTTTTCTCCTGCCATAGTGTTTGAGACTAGTATCAGAAGAATCAACACATGGAAGTGTTATCATTGCCAAGAGGGCACTGAAGATAATGTCATGAAAATATAGGGCCTGTAGTTATCCAGTTGTCTACTAAATAGATGACTCGGGAAGATGTAGGCACCTAGGGTGAGAATTCAGATGTGAGCCAGAGCACTATTAACTGCAGCACATATCAGGGCAACCCTTGGAGCCTGTGATCAGTGAAACACTACATTCAGTATTTGTGCCTGGAACCAGACTCCCTCCCAGACCTATTCTCCCCTGCAATCCTACAGATTCCCCCGGGTTTTTTCCCCCCCTGTGGCCTCAGAGCCTCCTTATATGATGACATACTATGAATTTCCACTTTGAAAATACCATGTCCTAGGATTCTGGAGCACTATAGAAGGCTCCCAATCTGTCTGTACATTCGGTATGTTCCTGTGAAATTTACTAAGGTAGCTTATCTGGCCTGAGCCATTCATGTAATGACCCTTTCCTCTGCCCACACAGACTAGAGTATATGTGTTGGACTTTTAGAGCTCATCTTGCAGTGGGGGATGGGGCTGGTGTCTCTCCACTATTCTGAACAAACAGCTTCTCTTTTCAATGGGAAGGTGAGTCATACTTTTTTAAATTTTTGATCAAATAACTCTTTGCAATAGCTGATTTATTTTTAAGGTTCTGCTAATGTTTCCATTGCACCTAGTCTCTAAAAACCCCTTGAAGTGTGCTCATGAAGCCTTAGCAGGATGATGCAGCATTTGAGGCCAGAGACCTATCCTCAGAGCCCTGTACTGGAGAGATCACCATGGCAACCATGTCCAGCCTTTGGGCAGTGTGGCAGATGGGAAAGAGGATGACTCAGACACTGCAGAACAACACTTAAGCATTCTTAAGACCAGGAATATGGCTTTATGCAATGCGTCATGAAGGCTCCCGGTGAGGAGGGTCATAGGGAAACACTCCCAGAGTTGTGGATCTGCATATCCTAGGGTGCAGCAAAAGAGACAACAGGGGTCCACACTGCGTATTGAGGAGGCTGGGTCTGGGATCATAGTCTTTTCTGTTTGGAGGGGGAAGGTTTCCAATAGACATGCTCCTACCTCACTTGGAATATGGCACATATGGGAAAGACAGGGCCAGTTGTTTCTCACCAATGCCTCCCTGTTCTCCATAGAGTGGTGGTCTTGATGGCCAGAGTATGAATTAAATTATCATAATACTCAATACTATCATCAGAGATATTCAAACTGCTAGCCAGGAAATCTGTGAGGTTGTAACTGCCATACTTAAGCCTAATATTGAGGAATATCACCTGACTTCCTTCTGGACTCAGAAACTGGGTTTCCCAGTACAACAATAATCTTTGTTTTCTCCATATTCATAGAAATTTCTTCTTATAAGATGTCTGACTATGAACATTACCCAGCAGAGATCTCCTACTACCAAGCCTTAAAACATGAGTCATCCAGTTTCTAATTAAATGTGATCAAATGAGAATGCTGGCTTATATTGTTCAAAGGAGAAGAGAATATTTCTTCATTAATTTTTAAATTTTTTTCAGTGCTGGGGATCATCAAACTCAAGGACCTAGGCTAGGTAAGCAACTCTATAAATGGTCCATGTATCCAGCCTTCTTTTAATTCTTTGGGTGGGGGCCAGAGTTTTACTAAGTTGCTGAGGCTGGCTTTAAACTCGGTTTATATCAAAGACAAGCTTTGAACTTGTGACCCTCTTCCTTCAACTTCCCAAATAGCTGAGATTGCTGACCTATATCTCCAAAATCTCTTCATTTCTTGAACAAGAGGAGAAACAAAGATTCTCTGCTTAACCAAACTTTATGCTCTTGAACCTTTTTTAGGCTCATGTATGCACTTCTTTAGAAAATCCAGGGTTAAAAGATAACCCTTGCTAGTTCAGTTATCAGTTCCTTTCCACTCTACAGTACCTAACCAACCTCAATTTCAGATTAGCTCTTCTTCCTCTACCATAACGTAGGTGACATCTGAGAATCCTAACCTTTTTTAAAATTAGAATCCTGTTAGAGAAGTTCAACTATAATCACCTGTATTTCCCATGTTTCTTCATTTTCCATTCTTGACATACCTCCGCATGCTCCTAAGCTATGAATTCTCTTTTAACCTCAAGCTGCTTGGGGTTGAGCCCAATGTCCCTTTCCAACTTGAAGAATCTCTTGCAAAGCAATTTGGCTGTGCCTTAATAAACAGAGTTGAGCAATTATTTCACTAAAACTACTCCATGGAGCACCAAAGGCTGTTACAAAATAAAACAAGTAGCATTTATGGTTAGAGATGTGGCTCGGTAGTTCCCCCTGCTCAACATCCTTGCCAGCATGAGCTATCATTTGTGTTTTGATCTTAGCTATTCTGACAGGTGTAAGATTGACTCTCAGAGTCCTTTTGATTTGCATTTCCCTGATAACTAAGAACATTGAACACTTCTTTAAGTGCTTCTAGACCACTTGAGATTCTTCTCTTAAAAATTCTCTGTTTAGATCTGTATCCCATTTTAAAATTGAATTATTTGCTTTGCTGATGTCTAGTTTCTTGAGTTCTTTATATATTTTAGATATTTGCTTTCTATTGGTTGTAGAGTTACTGAAAATCATTTTTTTATTCTGTAGGCTGCTGCTTTGTCCTATTGATTATGTCCTTTGCCTTACAGAAGCTTTTTTAGTTTCATAAGTTTCCATTTATTGATTGTTGATCGTAATGTCTATATGATTGGTTTTCTGTTCAGGAAGTTGTCTCTTGTGCCAATGAGTTCAAGGCTATACTCCACTTTCTCTTCTATTAGATTTAGTGTATCTGGTTTTATGTTTAGGTCATTGATCCACTTGTTCTTGAGTTCTGTGCAGGATGATAGATATGTATCTGTTTGCATTCTTCTACATGCCAACATCCAATTAGACCACCACCATTTGTTAGAGATGCTTTCTTTTATCCATTGTGTACTTCTGGCTTCTTTATCAAAAATCAGGTGTCCATAGGTATGTAAACCTACTTCAGAGTCTTCACAACAGATTTGGCTGTGCACAGAATGTATGTCTGGTCACAAATCTAGAGGTTGAAAAGGCAGGGACAAGGTTCCTCAGATTGGGCTGAATCACCGGGTGTGGGACTCAAGCTCTGTCTGAGGGTAGGCGGTTTTTTATAGGTAAGAAGATGGACTTACCAGACTGGGCTGGGACATGTGTGCTGACCTGTCTGGAAAACGTAAGTGGTTGGGTGACCACCTCTAATGCCTCTAACGACTGTGAAATGGAAGTGTAGGGGACATTCTTTTATGTGTTGCCTCATTCACAGTACCTGAAAACTTATCAACAAGCCTTTATATACACCCCCTGATAGCATATTGCTACTACTTTCCCTGTGTGTTTCTAGTTCTGTTCTTGATAGATAACTTGTAAAGTTTCTGACTGTTCATCTATGGCCTCTGTTTTCCCACTAAAGGAAGTAGTTGGTTCAGGATAGAACCTGTTTACAGTGAAACTGTTTATAACTGCAGCTCTCTCATCCTATCTTTCTACTTCTTTCTTTAAGTATGCTTGTGTCATGTGCAATAGGTGAATGGTTTCTGGTGCTTTTAATACTCCTGAGATCCTGCATTACCCATAGATTCCTTAATTGCTGGTCTCTTGAAGTGATTAGCCCATCTATATACTTGATGAAGAGTTCTGGCACCATGACCCACAAGTGAACCCTGGGTATTCCTACTGGACAAAAGAAAGTGAGGTAAATTCAGAAGGTCGAATCACCCATGCAGATCCCATCCCACCAGTCTTGCTTCTTGGTTGCTAGAGAAGTGAAGTAGAAGAAAAGGTGCTACAGATGCTCTGTTATTTCTCCCTCTCAGTTCTGAGTTTCTGAGTAGAGTCTTGATCAGCCTGATCCCACTTTTCCTTAAGGCCTTCCTAACTGATAAATTATGGCCTTTTCCACATGGCGGGTATGAACATTCTCTTGATACCTTATCAATGTCCAGAGGAGTACTTCACAGAAAACTTGATTTTGTTTTTCCTCTTCACAGGGAATCTAGGTCTTATAATTTTTTAATCCAAAATGTAACTTAAATATTAAAACTGAGGGGGCTGGTGTGGTGGCTCAGCATTTAAGAGCACTGACTGCTCTTCCAGAGGTCCTGAGTTCAATTCCTAGCAACCACATGGTGGCTCACAACCATCTGTAATGGGATCTGATGCCCTCTTCTGGTGTGTCTGAAGACAGCTACAGTGTACTGATATATATCAAATAAATAAATCTTAAAAATTAAAAAATTTAAACTGAGCAACTGCTTCTTAACAATGTCTTCTTCTTCTAGGACATTGGATGTGACTCTTAAGACTCAAACAGATGAAGGCAAAGGCTGAATGGGACAGTAGTTGTTATTGGTGCTTTGAATCTGCCATCTCTATTGTAGGTACTGTAAGCACTCTCTAAAAAGACATAAATGTGCCAGTGACTATTCAGACCTACTTGTAGTTTAGTGTCATGCATTATCTCTCTGAGAATAGCCTAATGTTAGATGGTTTTGTGTATGCATATGTACATGTGTCTTGGTAGGTATATTCGGTAGAATTTCTTGGTCCTACCAAAAGAACGCCTTTCCTTGAGTGATGAGGATTTCCTATGGTCCAGATGGATACTTAATGAATCTTGTGTGTGTGTGTGTGTGTGTGTGTGTGTGTGTGTGTGTGTGTGTG
>JADRCC010148846.1:0-17204 GCA_019843855.1 Hylomyscus alleni
TTTTTTTTTTTTTTGAGACAGGGTTTCTCTGTATAGCCCTGGCTGTCCTGGAACTCACTCTGTAGACCATGCTGGCCTCGATCTCAGAAATCTGCATGCCTCTGCCTCCCAAGTGCGGGATTAAAAGCATGCGCAAACATTGCATGGCACAAAATTAATCTTAAAGTGCTAAAATAAGTAGAAATCAAAGGTTTTGCCACATTAAACATATAAAGATAGGAAAAGAATGTTCATCCATATTTAGACACACATTGTGTATATGTATGTGTTGAAGAATCAGGTGCTATCTCACAAATATACAAATTAAGAGAGAAAAATGATTCATGGTGTTTACTGTATATATTAAATCATATGAACATGAAACAACAATAACATGATATAGAGTAATTTAGTTATCAGAGAGTTTCTACTTTAAAATTTTATTCATTGCAATTGTTATTATTGTTAGTGTTTGTGTGCATGGCTGCATACAATTATGTGTCTGCGTGCAATCATGCCATCTGAACATGTGTAGGTAGATCTGTATCTAACAACATGGATATTGAGGTTAGTGAACAACTTTATTGAGTTGCTTTTATTTTTTTTTGTCCATGAAAATTTATTAATATCTTATTAGTTATGGGATAAGCCTATCAAGGGAATTGTAGGGAGGAGAGGAAACTGCTTAATTCTGTCTTTAAATTACTACATACATTTGAGCATACTCAGAGGCAAGTCAGAGACAAGGATAAAGAGAAGTAAAGCTCTTCTAGACAGATACAAGTTACCAATGTTAAATCAAGATCAGATAAATGATCTAAATAGTCCCATATCACCTAATAAAATAGAAACAGTCATTACTAGTCTTCCAAACAAAAAAAGGCCAAGGACCAGATGGGTTTAATGCAGAGTTTTATCAGACCTTGTAAGAAGACCTAATACCAATACTCCTCGGACTATTCCACAAAATAGAAACAGAAGGTACCCTACCTAATTCATTCTATGAAGCCACAATTACTTTGATACTGAAGCCACACAAAGACCTAAAAAGAAAGAAAACTTCAGCCCAATTTCCCTTATGAATATCAATGCAGAATTACTCAATAAAATTCTTGCCAATTGAATCCAAGAACACATCAAAACGATCATCCATCATGATCAAGTAGACTTCATCCCAGGTGTGCAGGTATGGCTCAATATTCAGAAATTCATCAATATAATCTACTATATAAACAAACTCAAAGGAAAAAAACATACGATCATCTCATTAGATGCTGAGAAAGCATTTGACAAAATCCAACACTACTTCATGATAAAATTCTTCAAAAGATCAAGGATAAAAGCAATATACAGAAAATGAGTAGCTAACATCAAACTAAATGGAAAGAAACTTGAAGCAATCCCACTAAAATCAAGGACTAGACAAGGCTGCCCACTCTCACCCTACCTATTCAATATAGTACTTGAAGTCCTAGCCAGAGCCATTAGACAAGATCAAAGGAATATAAATTGGAAAGGAAGAAGTCTCACTAATTGTAGATGATATGATAGTATACTTAAGTGACCCCAAAAATTCTACCAGAGAACTCCTAAACCTGATAAACAACTTTAGCAAAGTAGCTGGATATAAAATTAACTCAAGCAAATCAGTGGCCTTCCTCTACACAAAGGATAAACAGGCAGAGAAAGAAATTAGGGAAACAACACCCTTCACAATAGTTACAAATAAGATAAAATAAGATGAATATATACATACATATACATGTGTATATGCATATATAAACTTATATAATTTCCCCATATACACTTTCCCTTTTATAAATGTATACATATATACATTTAACAAATACACACATATGTATACACATGTACGCATATGTACATACACACATGGATACATGTATATAAGTGTACATACTTATATATGTATACATATATCCATATCTATATATGTATAATATATATGTATATAAACAAACACATATATAAGTATGTATGTATGCATATATACATGACATGTATCCATTTTTTTATGTGTGTATATTTACGTATATATATATATGCATTTGTGTGCATGTTTATATATGTGTGTATGTATTAAATGTATATATGTTTATAGTTATAAATGAGTAAGTATATATGTATATATATAAATACAATCATGTATCTATATATATATACACATATATGTATGATATATACATATACAAGCACACATATATAAGTATGTATATATGTATATATACATGTATCAATATGTTCTATATATGTGTGTATATATATATGCATGTGCATACATATATGTATATGTGTTAAATGTATAAGTATATATGTGAAAATTGTATATATGTATACATATATATTTGTGTTTATATGTATGTCTATCTGAGGGAATCAAATAGCTACAGTAGGGATAGAAGAAAAATAATTTTAGATGTTTTACTACTGTACTATTAATATCTAATATTCGAAGAAATTGGGTAGGCCATCGTTTTTTTTTTTTTTTTTGATTGTTTTTTGTTTGTTTGCTTTTGGTTTCAAGACAAGGTTTCTCTGTGTAGCCGTGGCTGTCCTGGAACTCACTCTGTAGACCAGGCTGGCCTCAAACTCAGAAATCTACCTGCCTCTGCCTCCCAAGTGCTTGGATTAAAGGCATGCACCACCACTGCCCAGCAGGTTATCACATTTATGTGTGTTTTTATGAAGATGTGTTCATCAAAATTAAGCTGCTTTATTAGAGTAACAATAGGTTTTTACAAATTAATATTATATTTTTAGGTTACACAAAGTTCTAATGGATCTCCAGAATCAGAAATTAAAAGAACTAGATGACTGGTTAACAAAAACTGAAGAGAGAACACAGGAAATGGAGAAAGAGCCTCTTGGACCTGATCTTGAAGACCTAAAATGCCAAGTTCAACAACATAAGGTTTGTAGACATTATGATGTTTGCTTTCTACAATAATAAACTCTTTGTGCATGTATGTGTATTGCATATAGATCTAAACACATATGATAACACGGTTAAGACAGGAAGCTTCTATTCAATAATTTAAAATAAAATGACCTGTATCATTTCAGTAATGATTGCTCTGATTTATCTTTTTGCTCTTCTAGTATTTGAGTGCTGCCAATATTATAATTTAAAGAGGTGTATCATTTAAAAATTGACTAAGCCCTTAAGATTCTTCTCACATAAGTAAGATTAAGACCCCTATTTAAAAAATAAGAGGTGTCATGCATCGTTTCTGATTTTTTTCTTTGCCATCTATATGAGAACCAAACAAGAAGATTTCTAAGAGCTGACACCTTGACCTTGGATGCCAAGCCTCTTAAATGCAGAGGAAAATGCTTTGTGTTGTTTTTGTAAATAACCCTCTCTCAAATAATTTTGTTATAATAGCACAAAATAGAACAAATCTCTGTATATCTTCTTTCTTAAATACAACATAATCAGGAAGATTTATATTAGAAAATATTTACACATACTCCCTGAAGAGATGAAGGTATAGTGTATTAAATACTAAAATTCTTTTTTCCTGTGAGACAGCTTCTTCAGGGATTACACAAATATATTATGAAACATCATCTGTAAGATTGTACTTTGTGTATGTTTACCTTCAATCCATAGCCATTGAAGACACAGCAAAATTGGTTATAAGTATCTGTAAAATTGTTTAGCTATAACGCCCATATTTTTAAATTTTAAGAGGTTTTGTACAAATTACATATACATTTAGACATACACTTTCTGGTTGCTGGAAGGTGTTTGTTGTTTCCCTTGATTTCTCCTACAGTAATTGAGACCCCATGATTGTGTGTGTATGTATGTATCAACACAGATTTGGTCCAGAATTCTAATGTGGTTTATTTTAATCTGGAATATTCTATTTGTGAGGTTTGTGGTTATAGTAGGAACTTTCCTCCTCCATGGGTACAAACATGCATCCAGGAACATTTGTAATCAGTTCAGAATCAGAGCCACACAGATAGCAAATAGAAAACCATAATCCTTGGTAGAGATTTTAGATCAGCAACTAATATTTTTAATCTGTGCATCCCCAATTATTTTTATAGAAAATCATATTTTTGCATGCTCTATTTTTTAAATGCCTGAGCTTGCTACTCTGAAGAGATTTTTTTTTAGTGAGGTTAGTCATGCCATTCAAGAATTTGATATTCTGACAATTACCTGAAATGTTTTACACTTTTCTTTGGAAGTTATAATGTGAATGGAATGGAAGGTATTTGACTAAAATTGTCATAAAATCTGAATTGATTGTTCATTACTGGAAAATATGCCATTTCCAATGAGTATGAAATTGCTTTATGGAAATAATTTGAAGCAAAAAGCAAAATGATTATATGCATGTTGATTATGCAACATGTTGTATCTAAGATATACTCCTGTGCAGTGCATAATGAGATTAGAAAAAATAGACACACTCACTCTGGATGAAGCCAATTCTTAAGTTTAACTGTTTGCATATATCTTGGCACAAATTTGCACTTATAGAATTATAAGCCTGGAAAAACACACTGAATATAAATGGCACAGTGAAGTAATTTATGTTAGATTTCCATGCTTTATATTTTCAGGTATATGAGTTCATTAATAACTAACTGAAATAATCATTGATTCATTTATTCCTTCATTTTCCTAAGAAAAAATTATAAATCAAGGAAAACGAGAAATTTGCTTTTGAAAACAAAGTGCATCATTAACTTACATCTTTCAGCATTTGCTGCTACATATAGTATTCCCTTCCCTCTAATCCTCCCAGTTCATCTTCATCATGTCTCCCATTCATATTTACCTCTTAATTCTAAATATATAAATAAATATATATACTGCTATATTATCTTTTTTTTTTCTTTCGTCAGAATGTGTGATTAACTTCATAGAATTACACAAGGTAGACAGGTATTTCACCACAGAGCTACATTCCAAAGTCCAAATTTCTGTTTCGTAAGGATGATTACAGATAGAAATATTTATGGAAAGATAACTAGTTTTGTTAAAAAGGACTGATTTTAATTCTGATCTGATCCTAAGGTACATGTCCCTTAAGTGACAAGCAAGATAAAAATATTTGAAAATCTTATAAGCATGCTGTGAATATTATAGACACACTTAGGTACATTTTGTGAGAGTCCCTCTTGATGTCTTCATTCCAGCAGCACTTTATGCATGGTATATTAGATGCTCTATCAGCATGAAATGCCAACAAGATAAGATATTTCAGTGAACCTACCAATTAGCAATTTAAAATATACTGGCTGTTACTATTAGATTCAGCCAAATGGTTAACTCTGGATAGTTGTGAATATTTCAGTTAGATGTAAATTTTTGAAAAGGAAAGTATAGCAAAAAACTCTTCCTATTCAGTCCCCCTTGCTGTTCACTTGAAGAGAGCATTTAGAGGATTGCTTTGCATCTCAGGTACCTAGCATTGATTCTGAGGACTGAATATATTGAGACTCTTAAAATCTGTCAGAAAATATTCTGGCTGAAAATCTTTGTCATAGTGGTAGAGTGTTTTAGTGATGTTCTTAAGGAATTTTATCTTAAATTAGTAGGGATATGATTGAGGAGGAAGAGTCTTCTGTGAGTTGGAGATTTCATTAATTGGAAAGGGATTTCCATTAAAACGAAACACTGTCACTACAGAATTTTTTTTCCTATGGTCGTCACACTGACATGAAGTTTTGATCCCTTATCTGGGTCTCCAAGTCTTTTCAGAGTTAGATTTTCAATAGTGTCTCAATGACAATATCAACAAAATCCTAACAGGTCATTATAATATTAAGTTATAAATATAATGTTCACTATGTTCAGATTCCCTTGGATGTTCTGTGCTAAATACTAATTAATACTAACCAAATAACCTATTCAAAGGTCAGTCACGAAT
Source organism: Hylomyscus alleni (assembly GCA_019843855.1). Taxonomy (NCBI): domain Eukaryota; kingdom Metazoa; phylum Chordata; class Mammalia; order Rodentia; family Muridae; genus Hylomyscus; species Hylomyscus alleni. The sequence continues at coordinate 5,892 of JADRCC010148846.1, forward strand.
CCTTTTCTTGAAGTTAATTTCAAGCATTTTAGGTGCCAAAATTGTGAAATATCCTCATCTGATAACCTTTAAAATGACCCAGATATTCATGTAACAGAGAAGGTTTGGTGTAATCCCACCAAAAGAACTGACCTTTCCTTTCATTCCACTGTATTCCAGTGGCTCTGAACAAACACTAATTAAAGCCTCTGGGTATGGTGAAGACTACAGACACCAACTGTCTCTGAAATCCTTCTCAAGCATCTCCAAGTCCCATATGTCAGATAGACACAGAACAGGGAACCATTACTTGAGATAGAATGAAGCAAACTGCATGAGAGTTGAATTTGGTGATCTGATGAAATAAAGAAAATGAAGTTTGAAAAGGTGAAGTGAGATTTGTCTGTAGTATGTGCTAAAGTTCTACATAGCTAGGCCTAAGGGATTATTGTTTTTGTCTGAAAGGTCTTATACATGTGACCTAGGTAGTTGCAGTTGTTCTATATGCAACTATATGGTGGGTCATAAGGAACCACCATAGCCTTGAAATTAAAGCAAAATAAGTAGCAAGTAAGAAAAATCTTAATTTTGTCAACATTACGATTACTGAAGGAAATATCACAGGAAAGTAGGAAGCAAAAGCAACATCTTAGAAATCTATTTCAGCAAGTATATACAATATGAAAAATCCTAAATGGGTATAAGAAACATTTTGGAACTCAACAGCTGAGCCTACAGGCCTAGAACTAGTGAATGAGCAGAGAGCTTCAAATAACAGATTCTGAGACTAGGCAACAAGAATACCAGAGGTGGAAATAAGAAAGTAGGCAATACAAAAAGAGATCCAGTATTTGGGATGAGTGAGACAGATAAGCCTTAAGAATTCCTTAAAATCAAATAGTGCTTTTAATGCTTTGCAAGCTCTCTCCCAACCTAAGGATGATTAAAATTACACACACTTATGTCCATGAAGTTCTACTTGAATTTCTATCCTTTGCCCTTATAAGTACTTAATGAAATTTTGATGCCTATATAAGTAAAGATAAACAATACACTCAGGACAAAAATATCATACTATTACCAGAGAACCAAAGCTCTTCTGTGTTTCCACAATGCCTGGCAGAGAACTTAATCCCTCCAGAAATATTTTATCAGAACACATGTTTTAATAATTCCCACTATATCATTACATTAACCATCCTCATCATTGCTACTTTTCTGACAAGGGCAAAATAATTTGATAACAGCAATGGGCAATAAAAAAATACATGTAGCTGCAAAAAGCAACTCATAAAGATGGGCAAGGAATAGCTCTATGAAGTAACTTATATAGATCTATATCTTATTCCTTGTCTTAACTTTTCTTCTCTGTCCTTATCACACTATGACTTCTTTATTCAATTACTTCCATTGATATTTACTGTAGAATAGTTTTTTCAAAATAATATAATATTAACATAAATACATAGAATTTAAAGTAAAAGGAGTATCATTTTCATGCACTAAATATAATGTTTGTAGTACTACTATAAATTTAAATCTAATTTAAAAGACAAGTGATTTTCTGTCATGATTTTAAGTAGTAGATTTCAAAGACAGATGTATTGTAGATAATATCCTTGATGATTTTTCCAATAATAATGATATTCATGTTCTTAATTATTCCAACTTATGCTCTCCTAACATCTGAAAACATAGGTTCTTTTTAGAAAGGATTACCAAAAAAAATTGAATCGTATTTTATTGATGTTTTCTATTATGTCAGCACACTGAGAATATTTAGTAATTAAAAGTTATGAAATATGATTAACAAAGATATCAGGAATAAGTAATTATATTCAGCATAGCTGTTTCAATTGCATTTAGTTTATTAATAGTAAAATTATATTTATATATTCTATAATAAAACATCCATGCCTTTATCACATCCTAGTACCACTAAACACTGTAATGGCTAATTCTGATGTATTATCTCATTTAACTCCAATACTAAACTTGTGCTAGAGAGATTTTAACACATAAACAAATCTTTATTAATGGATTCCACAAAGTAACATAACCAGAAACCGGTAGACTCTAATTTTCTTTTTACGTTGCAATATTTGCAGGCTACATTTGAATTAATGAACTCAAGAGATCTCCCTGCCCGTTCTTCAGATGTTTCAAAGTGACACATTCATAGAGACTCCTATTTTTAACCTCACCTTCTGCTTTCAAATCAAGAAAGTTCTCACTCTTCTAGAGTTTCATTAAATTGCCACTCCATGTGTACCCTATAGTTTAGATACCATGCAGAGAGGCAGACCAGAAACTTGGCAGTACTCTAGTAGGATTGTGTATTTGAAGTTGGAAGAGACAGAGACTGAGTAGAAAGACGCCTGTGAACTTAGACTGAACCTTGGTGAAAAAGAATGCTGGTGGTAGCTGTTCACAGAATACTCAGAATGAAAATGTTTGAAGCAATCGTAAGTTTATATCCATTCAATATCTCTTTCTATAAATTAGAGCAAAAGGGAGGAATGAAGCAACAAGAAAAGAGGAAATAGCTCATAATGATAGTTGCATTACTATCTGGAAAGGAAATAAGAAGTAAATTGATTTAACTAAGATTAATGCTAGTGTTATATTTAGTATATATGGATGCATAAATTCATTGATTATAGGGGAGAACAAATGGCAAGAAAATTAAGGCTTGCCATTTAGAGATTATGATTTTTACTTTATGACATGTCTACTGCTATGATAATTTTTCAGCAATAAACTAAATCATATTTGTTAACCTAAAGCTGCATTTTCCTTTAAATAATATTTCTATTCATTTATCAAAATTTCACACATTCATATGATGCAGTCTGATAATATTCATCAGTCACTGTCTCCTTCCAACTCCACCTAATGTCCCCATTACAACATCTGCTTCCCAACTGCACATCTCTTCTGTCTTTCTTACCAATACTCACTTGAGTCCAATTAATGTTTTTCATACAACATTCCCATGTATGTTGGGACATCCATTGGAACACATTCAACCTACCAGTGGTTATATGCTCAACGGAAACTGACTCTGCCTCCTTCATCAGTCATAAATTGAAAGTAATTTCTCTACTAAGAGTTGAATTTCAAGAGTGCCTCCCTTAGCCATGCAGAAATTTTGACTAGCTTGTTCAGTTCTTGTGCAAGTAAACACAGTAGCTGTGAGTTACTGTGATTATATATATGCCATGTCAGTATTTCATAGCTCTCTTCCCCATCTGCTGGCTCTTATATTCTTTCTGCCTCCCACCTCCTGGCAAAATGTTCTCTGGGCCTTGGATGGTGGCTGATAGAAGGAGATGATTCATCCACAGCTGAGCACTCATAGATACTTATGCAGTACTCTTTCACCAGTTATGAGTCTTTGAATTACTTTTGTTAATCTTGTATAAATAATGTGCAAATGTAATGGTTATTTTAAGGGCCTAGGTTATGGATAAGCAGAAAAAAGTTCTTACCTATCACAAAAAAAAAAAAACATCCAGAATTCATATCTCAGCACTTAAGTCAAGTGACTCAAAAAAAAAAAAAAAAAAGCCTAAAACTCTTGCTACACGGGATCCATTCCCCCTTTTTGTCTCTGTGCATGTTCCTGACACACATATATGAATACTCACACCAATGCACACAAGAGTATGCACACCAAAACACTCTACCCTCAAACTAATGCAACTGTTCATACAAATTGTAAAAGGAAATATTTTTAATTTTTTAAGGTTTTAAATCAACTATATATTTTTCAGACCCCAAAATTGCTGTCATTTCATGAATTTCTAGAATTACATTTGTAGGATAGGGAATGGTACATTGCATAGCATAAGGGTGAGTGGAGGAGTTAGGTAAATACTGTACTCTTGTGGCATTATTTTACAGCTTTCTCCTGGACATGTCTAAATATGGGGGCTCAGATATAAGAGACTCTTAGTATTTAAAGAGCTCATGTAATATGTTAGGCAAAATGCTAATCAATTATGCCTTAGTCTGTGATAAGAACTACCCAGGATGTCTAAATACCCTTTTTCACTAATTAGAAACCTGAAGCTTAGTAGTGAGGGATACAGTGATCAAACCTAGGACAATTGTTAAATAGTGTTCTCATAAATGCATTATAATTTTAAGTTAATTTTCTACATACTATGTCATATTTATTGACAGTCTAAGTCATATACAAATATAACAATTCTGTTATCAAAAATATTTTTTCTTAATAGAACTCACTTTCAGCTCTTGTGAAATCAGTACTTGTATGGCTTTTCAAACTTTCTTGTTAAAGTTGTCTTTTAGAAGACTTCTTTTAAAAGAAGATATCCATCAGAGGCCAAGTCCCCTAGCAGAAACAAAAACATTCCCTCTAAGTATTTAGCCTATGTAGAGAACTGAGAACCAAAATACAACTTTTCAAGGAGAACCCACTAGGGTTCTTTGAGTCCAGGTTCCCTGAATCTGTGCTATGACCAAAGGAACCAGTGTACAATTCTTGAACAAGCAAGACACTCACTTTGTTTTAGTTTATATTGCATTTATATTTCTGTCTGGGTTGCTCTTTACATCTAAGTGCAAATCCAAAATTTCTCTCTGCTTATATGCTTCATTCTGTTCATTATCTAATCATTGTCTCATATCCAAACTAAATTACTAAGGTAGCATGAGTCTAGATAAATCACTGAAGTTACTTTTAGTAGTGGTTGTTCCCAAGCTGCTTGGCCTGGTGATACCAATAAAGTTTGCCCCATTGATAACATTTAAAGAAGTAGAGAAAAATCAGGTTCATATCTTAAAATTAGGATCTAGTCCTAAAAGATTAAATTTGCTGAAGCCCTTTAAATATAGCATTATTTAGAAGAAAGACAATTAGCCACAGATACATAACAAAATGTACTTTTTCAAATGTAAGGGTTTTTATTGTATTTTGATGTTGCCCTTTTCCTTGTCATAGGAAAAAAGGATTGCTATTTGACATTAGAGAACAAATATCACTGACATTTGTATCTAATAATGGTATAGAAATTTAATTGGGAGCATGACAGATATTTTTAATCTGGCCAATGTGACAAAAAAATCAATTTAATATGTACAATATCAACAAATGGATCATAAGATAACCAACACCTGAACATGTGAATTATACATTGCTATAATGAAAACCACTTTTATAATGAAATAAAATATTATTTTGACTTGAAGATACAGGCTTTTAATAGTCAAATAATGTGCTAATCTGGGGTCATATCTGTATTTGGAAATGTCTTGGCTCATTTTATGCTCAATGAGCAAAATAACAGTAAAATCTCTATTGTATAAACCTATCTATGAGATATTTAAGTCCATACCAAGTCAATATTTGACTAAAGTTTAATTAAAATGTTTTAACAAAAATTGATAGTTTGAAAATACAAAACACCAAAGAGGAAGCCAGTCATTTTGTTTTACTTCTTTTATTTTATTGGATATTTTCTTTATTTACATTTCAAATGTTATCCCAGGGGTTCCCTCTAGAAACCCCTTATTCCCCCCTGATTTAATGAGAGTGCTCCCCGACCCACCCATCCATTCCTGCCTCCTTGTCTTGGCATTCCCCTACATTAGGATATCAAGCCTTCACAGGACCAAGTGGCTCTCCTCCCATTGATGTCTGACAAGATCATCCTCTGCTCTACATATGCAGCTGGAGCCATGAGTCCTACCATGAGTACTCTTTGGTTGGTTGTTGAGTCCCTGGGAGCTCTGAGGGTACTGGTTAGTTCATATTGTTGTTTGTCCTAAGGGGCTGCAAACCCCCATGATCAGAGCCCTCATTCACCAATACCTAGAATGATAGTCCCACAGTTTGTGTTGTAACATTTTGCTGCTTACAAAAAACCATAGCTTTCAAAAGTATACCCTAGACACTGGATAGTTTATAGTCTTTTTTATTGATAATATGAGAAAAAATTAATACTATGATTAATAACTCTTAATGATTTGGGGTGTCAAAAGCTCAGAATAAGGAAGTTTGCAACAGTTTCTCCTTTGCAATTATGAAGTTTATTCAGAAAAATTTTTCTTAACATTATGAATTTGCGCCAGCTAAATTGTAGTATTAAAAAGTCATAGAAGATAAGAAAAGCTATGGGATCTGATATTAAATCATATGTCTAGGACAATCCAGTGCTCTATGCTCTGTCAGGCAATATGGAGAGCCATTCACATGTTTCTTTAAATTCCTCTGTTCATTGAAATCCAAGAGGGAGCACTCTTTTCATTTTATAGATATCAAGTCACTATTAATTTCAGTAATATCTTATATTAATATTTTTCAAAGTAAGAAATATATCATTGATCAAAATGGCAAAAATATCTAATTTTAGAACAAATACACAGTAAGAAATCAGTTTAAATAAAGGAAAATCAGAACTGTATTTATCACATATATGTTATAAAAGTTTGTTTTGTGGAAGTAAGGATTTCATAAATAAAACAATGACTTCCACATTTATCTTTACTATGGAATTAAAGCAGTTTATGTAATTCATGTATAAAATGGTATTCAGTCTGGCATTTCCTAGTATGCTTTACTTTTGAATCCATCATTATATATGTACACATATATGTATACATAATTTCTTATGGTGATGCACAAAACATAATGTTCTGAAGTTATAGAAGCCAGTTAATGATATACTGACCACTTAATAATTGTCTTAATTGTTCTAAAAGTCCATGGTGGAGAAACTGACAAAACTTAGCTTATGTAACTCAATGGTAGATGGGGGATTATTTCACATCACTTTCATGGACAACTTTGAATTAATGATTCCATTTTCAGCCCCATGGCAGAAAATGTTTTATTAACCATAGCAAGCTTTAAAATGCCAAAGGCATGATAGGCGGTATAGAAGCCATACACAAAATAGTGCATTCCTTCACATGAAAATGAAGCATGAAAATGTAGAGAGAATTAAAAAGGAATGATCTTACAGTAATTTCCAAGTGAGGATTGAAAATTGAAAGTCCTAGGAATAAAGTGTTCATTCATTTGAAACTGTGATTCATTCCTCCTACTAAGTTCCTTAACATTTTAATAACTAAGAAATAGACTGATAGGGCCCAGGCCTTATTATTTTGTACATATAGGCAGTAGGAATCAAGAAAGTTAATGCCATGTTTCCAAACCATCTGTCCATTTTTGTGTTATATAATAAAATATTTTGAGAAGCAAACTAGTTATCTAGAAAATTTGAAGACCTATTCAAGCAAATCCACTAAAAATGTACTATATTGAGGTTTGAGGGGACTGCAGTTCCAGGTAAGGATGTTTTGTCAAATGTTTGTAAATCATTATTTTTTAAAAACATGCAGTAAGAAACTGATAGGCATGAGTAAGCAAAAACTAGATCTAGAGTTGAACAGTTAAGAAAATATCAAATGAGATGCTGTGAAAACTGAATATGGAATTTGACAACCTTTGCAAGAAATAGTGGGCAGTGAAGGTCAAGCAAACTAAGAAGAGAGAATCATTGTAAAAATTATTTTCCAATGAAGATGATCATATTAAATAGAGCATTCATGCTGCTGGGTCAAGACTGATTGCTTTCTTTCTATGCTAATGAGGAATTTTAGAAAAGGAGAAAATACTGACAATGCCAGAGGTAGAGATAATTAAAATAAAGTCCTTGAAAAGGTAGAGAGTATGTAAGAAAAATTTTACTTTAAATGTACCCTTCGCAATGTATGACCTGCCATTGTACTTTGCAGTTCAAATGAAACAGAAAAAAAAAATAATTCCCTGAGTAAACTAAGAAAAATTGGTTTGAAATCAGGCTAGTTTAATGAGCAATTGCATTACCTCATAATGTGGGAGAAATAACTCACACACTGGGGGAGAGATTTTTTCAGAATTTACTTTTGGATTTTTTTCTTTTAGGTGCTTCAAGAAGATCTAGAACAGGAACAGGTCAGGGTCAACTCGCTCACCCACATGGTGGTGGTGGTTGATGAATCTAGTGGTGATCATGCAACAGCTGCTTTGGAAGAACAACTTAAGGTCAGATTTTATTTTATTTTAATTTTGAAGAAACTGAATACATGTTTTACAACATTTAATTTTCAATATGAAAGTGTATCTTGAAAATTCAGAATGTAATTTAATTCACATAGTTAAATGTATTGTATTTATGCATACAAATTTAAATCATCTGTCACTTGCGCAGTCTCACTTTTATTACCATATGCTGCTTGCTTGCACTTTTGTCCTTGCCTTTGAGGAAATTCACAAATTCCGATCTGAGGTTTTTTTTTTTTTTATAGTTGATATATATGCATTAGAAAGCTGTCTAAATAATACTATTTATGTATGTTTCAAACCCATAATCTGAGTGTGGGCAAAAAATTCATTTAAAATGTATTAAATTATGTTAAATGGTACAAAAGATGGAGTACTGTTGCTTTAAGCTCTCATCATTGTTCTCTTGCATACACTAGATGTTTCATTCATGGGAGTTGATTACAGTAGATATTCTACCATATAAACTACCTCCCAACCCAGTTGAACTTATCTGTGCTTTTGGAAATGCATGAAATGCCTTTAGCAAATGCCTGTAATTCTAGCACTTAAGTGGCAGAGACATGAGTATCAGAAATTCAAGGCCAGTCTTCATTTCATAATGTTTTGAATAGCAGCTTGGGTTAGATGAGAACCTGTCTAAGAAACAAAACACACCAAACGGGGCTGGAGGGAAGGCTCAGATATTAGTGCAGTTACTACTTTTGCAGAGGACCAGGGCCTGATTCCCAGCATCCATATGGCAATCTGTATCTGGATAAGAGGGCTTTGATGCCTCTTCTTAATTAAGGAGTCCCCTTCACAAACACGGTACACAGAAATTCGTTCAGGTGTATATACTTGGGAAAAAAAAAAACAACAATTGTTAGCTTTTTAAAGCTTGCTTCAATCTTGAGTTTGTGAATTTTTACTTTAGCCATAAATTGTCATGTTCAGTTTGTTAACTGAACTGAAAGCAAATAATAATAATAATACTTATTATATAAAGTCACAGGAGAAATATAACCAAATATATTGTGACAATAATAATTTAGTTGATACCAGTCCCATCTTAAATGCATTCTAAAGGAAACTGTGGAATTTTGTCTTCAGGAAACAACCTTTAGACCATGAAATTACCTGCCTATTCTTTTTGGCATGCTCAGAAAAGTACATGTATAGCTAGAGCTTGAAAGTTTTCATAAAGATAATATACTTATGTTTCCATACTCAATGTTTTCCACAATCCTTAATTTGCTGTAGAACTTTATTAAGTTTATATACTTCCCATCTCCTCAAAAGTAACATCTACTTGGCCAAAAATACTGGTAACTTTCACTATATTTTGCAATTAGGATAAACAAAGATTCATAGCTAATACTTCTTCATACCTGCATATTTTTACACATAGTTTTAATGATATAAATTTGTTTCATAGCAGTAGTCATTGAGTTTCATTGCTGAATAGTATTAATATATATAAATATGTTTAAATATTATTATTGAATATCCAAAAATGTGGTTTGATTCCAATTAAAAGAGTATGACACTATCATAGACATACATTTTAAATATCATCATGTGAAGATATGTGTGCCTTTATATTGGGTTTATACATGGGATTGAAATTTTGGAGAGTTGGGCATGGCTCTTAAGTCAGTTTTGCAGATATATGAGATAGAGAAGATGGATGGCCCATAGAAGTGAATGATTAATTTTCAGTTGCATGTTTTCTAAAGTTAGCAGTCTAAGAAAAGCAAGTTCACCAAATACAGTTTAAGGAATCTGAGAGGAGCTCTAATTCTTTTCTCATTAACCAGTTGATCAATAAAAGAAATTTGTACTTGACGTCTTCCTACTTGAATTCTATTTGGGTCTTTTGTATTTTAAAATTAATTTGAGGGGCTGGAGACATGGCTCAGCGGTTAAGAGCACCGACTGATCTTCCGAAGGTCCTGAGTTCAAATCCCAGCAACCACATGGTGGCTCACAACCACCTGCAACGAGATCTGACACTCCTCTTCTGGAGAAAGAATTAAAAAAAAAAAAAAGAAAAAAAATTAATTTGAAAATCAGTTTATAATATTGTAAGCTTAAAATTATTCTGTAGTTCACACAGAATTAAACTAAAGTAGATGACTTAAAATTAATATTTTTATTATAGTTATCTTTTGATTCATAGAAGTGGAATATCTTTCATGTATATTTAGTATTTTATTGTTTTTCTTTAAAAATTCTTAGAAATTCAAGTGATAAGGTCTTAAGCTTTTTAAGATATCTCAGGGTTTATTTATTTTTGTTGCGTGAAGTAGGGTGCTTAAAATATTTCATTTTTGTTTTGCTTTTTATGATTGGAATAATAGAGTTAAGTTTTCTTTGAGAGATTTGCATCAAGAGACTGTGATAAATTTACTTATTAATCTCAGCAATTTATAGAAACATTGTAATAGATATCTAAGTTTGTTTGTGATTCATGACCATTTAATTTATCTCCTTCAGGTCATTACTCATAAGTTTTACTACAATTAATGAATAGTCAGTCAGCCTTTAGATGTCACAGATAAGGCAACTAATCTGTAGGTTTATTGTTAAGTACCCATGACCATTTGGTTCTAAGTTGTTCTATTAAACAAATTGTTGGGTAAGTCAATATAACTGAACCTAGTACCATTTCCTCTTACTCTATTAATATAACAGAACATTTTTCACAGTTATGATAAAATAGCTTGATTTATGAAAATGTGGCTGAGGCATATAAATCTTTATTATATGGTAGTACATTTTATTTATTAATATATGATTAACATTTTCTCATTATGTCCATAAAATTGATTGTGCTAAGTAGTTTTATGTCTATATGACACAAGATAAAGTCATCTAAAAGGAAGGAATCTCAATTTAAAAAAAAATACCTTCATAAGATCTGGCTATAGGAAGGCCTGTAGGGCATTTTCTTTCTTTCTTTTTTTTTTAACGAACAAACAAAAACAACTAGAACAAACCTCTGTTGCTTCCCCCCTCCCCATGCCTGCCACCCCACCCTCTCCCACTTATCGGCCCTGTCATTCCCCTACATTGGGGCACAGAACCTTCACAGGGCCAAGGGCCTCTCCTCCCATTGATGACCAACTTGGCCATCCTCTACTATACACATGCTGCCTTAACAATCAGTCTCACCATGTACAGTCCTTGGTTGGTGGTTGAGTCCCTGGGAGCTCTGAGGGCATTGGTCAGTCCATATTGTTGTTCATCCCAAGAGGCTGCAAACCCTTCAGCTCCAT
>JADRCC010148863.1:0-13405 GCA_019843855.1 Hylomyscus alleni
AAAAAAAAAAAAAAAAAAAAAAAAAATAAAAGAAATAAAGCGTCAGAGAGTTGTATCCTTTTTGCATCCCCCTCTTTTATGCGTACATTATTCTTTTCTCTCTTTTTAGAGGGAGTCTATACCCTTAAATTAGTGTATATTTTCTCCATGTATGGTATTTTAAATATATTAATATGAAATATGGAATAAAATATTGAAATACTGTCACAGGTAATATACAGTATTATTGTTCTAAAACTTTATACACCCATGTTGATACATGCAAGTTTGTATGATTTTACCTATTGCCTTATATTACACTGTACTATTATAATTTATTCACTTTTCTACTAATGACCACCTAGGTTATTTTCTGTGACATACTCTGAACATGGTACTTTTTCATGTTTGCAAAACTATTTTAAGTTAACTGGCTAAAAATGGAACTCCTGAGTGCTAAGTCATCTAAAACTTCCAACTCAGTGAGGGTCCTTCACATGACTTCTCAGTACATGTTTCCACCAATCAGTGAACTTTCTACCTTCTTGAACAGCATTGGTCATTGCCAGTCTTTGTATTTTTCCAGTATTGGAAATGGCAGTTTCTTGCTTTAAGACATTGAAGGTAATTCTGTGTGTATATTGGGCATTTGTATTTCTTCCTCTATAAAATGCATACTCAAATCTATCTCCTATTTTCCTATTGTATTTTTGTAGATTGGTAGAAATTCATTATATATCCTAAATCACCATCTTTTATTAGTTATATACATTGCAAATGTAATCAGTAGCTACTTTATGAGTGTACTTATAATTTATTTTATACTTCAGAAGTTTTAAATTTTGGGGGTAGTAAAATCTGTCATTGTTTAAATCTAAAGAGTCTCACAAAATGGTTCATATAATCAAGGTCTGGGTGCAAGCAGTTCTCAGAGATTTGGCTTTGGGGCAGTGAGTGGGTTTTGAATACAATTTCCACAGGATTTCCTGAGCTTTGAGAGGAGGGTTTGATGGAGACCTTCCATTTAGACTTTCTTTGTAGTGTGTGCCACTGGGTCTGTCTTAGTTAGGGTTTCATTACTGTGAAGAGACACAATGACCAAGGCAAAGGCAAAAATTTTTTTTTTTTTTTTGGTTTTTTTCAAGACAGGGTTTCTCTGTGTAACCTTGGCTGTCCTGGAACTCACTCTGTAGACCAGGCTGGCCTCGAACTCAGAAATCCGCCTGCCTCTGCCTCCCAAGTGCTGGGATTAAAGGCGTGTGCCACCACTGCCTGGTGACAGCAATCTTTTTTTTTTTTTTAAAAAAAGATTTATTTATTTATTATATGAAAGCATACTGTAGCTGTCTTCAGACACACCAGAAGAGGACATCAGATCTCATTACATATGGTTGTGAGCCACCATGTAGTTGCTGGGAATTGAACTCAGGACCTCTGGAAGAGCAGTCAGTGCTCTTACCTGCAGAGTCATTTCTCCAGCCCCAGATAATCTTATAAAGGAAAACAGTTCATTGGGGCTGGCTTACTGTTTCAGAGAATCGGGCCATTATCATCATGGGGGGCAGTATGACAGAATACAGGCAGATACGGTTCTGGAGGAACTAAGAGTTCTACATCTTGATCTGCAGGCAGCAGAAGGGGATTGTGTGTTATGCTGTGAGCTACACTAGGCATAGCTTTATCATCTCCAAGTCCGACCTCCACAGTGACATGTTTTTTTCCAACAAGGCAGCACCTACTCCAACAAGGCCACCCTTCCTAATAGTGACACTCTTTATGGGCATTCAGACACATGAGTTTATGGGGGCCATACCTATTCAAACCACCAAATTGTCTTTTACTTGCTTGATTAGAGTCACCCCAAGATATTTTATGTGACTTGAAGCTATTGTTAAAGGTATTGTTTCCCTGATTTTTCTCAGACTGTTTGTCATTTGTATATAGGAGGGCTACCGATATTTTGAGTTAATTTTGTGTTCAGCAAATTTTCTGAAGGTGTTTACCAGCTGTTGGAGTTCCCTAGTAGAAATTTTAGGGGTACTTATGTATACTATCAGATTATCTGCAAATAACAATATTTTGACTTCTTCCTTTCCAATGTATATCCTCCTGATTTCTTTTATCTGTCTTACTGCTCTAGCTAGAACTTCAAGTACTATATTAAATATTTGTGGACTGAATTAGTGGAATTTCTCTGCACTTGTTGTTGGCTATAGGCTTGCTGTAAATTACCTTCACTAAGTTTAGGTATGTCTCTTGTATCCCTAATCTCTCCAAAACTTTATCATGAAAAGGCATTGGATTTTGTCAAAGACCTTTTCTGTATTTAATGAGATGATTATATTTTTCACTTTAGTTTGTTTATATGGTGGATTACATTGACTAACTTTTGTATATTGAACCGTCCCTGCATCTCTGGGATGAAGCCTACTTGATCATTGGTGGATGGTTTTTGCTCATGTGATTTTGGATTTTGTTTACAAGTATTCTTTTGAGTATTTATGCACCTGTGTTCATACAGGAAATTGATTTGTAATTCTCTTTCCTTTTGGAGTTTCTATGTGGTTTGGTTATCAGGGTTAACTGTGGCCTCATTAAGTGTGTTTGGCAATGTTCCTTCAGTTTAAGGAGTATTGGCATTAACTCTTCTTTGAAAGCATTTTGCACTTAAAAATCTGCCCCCATATTTGGTGGGAGACTTTTAATGATTGCTTCTATTTCAGTTGAGGTCATGGGTCTATTTAAATTGTTTATGTAATCTTGATTTAACTTTGACAAATGGTATCTTTGAGAAAATTGTCCATTTCCGTTAGACTTTCCAAATTTCGTGTAGTGTAGGTTTTTGTGATTTTATCATTCTTCTGATTTCCTCACTGTCTGTTGTTATGTCTCTACTTTAGTTTCTGATTTTGTTAATTCGATATTCTCTCTCTGCCTTGTAATGAGTTTAGATAAGGGATTGTCTATCTTGTTGATTTTCTCAAAGAACCAACTCTTTGTTTCATTGAACCTTTCTATTTTTCTCTTTGTTTCGATTTTATTGATTTCTGCCTTCAGTTTGATAATTCTCTGCCATGTACTCCTCATGGGTGGGATTTTTTCTTTTTTGTTGTAGATCTTTCAGGTGTCCTGTTAGGTTGCTGGTATAAGATCTATCTCTCCAATTTTTAAAAATGTAGATACATAGTGCTGCAATCTTTCATGTTAGCACTGCTTTCATTGTGTTCTATTAATTTGGATATGCTATGCATTAATTTTCATTGAATTCTAGAAAGTCATTAATTTTTCTTTATTTCTGTCTTGACCCATGTTTCATTCAGTAGGGGCTGTTCACTTTGTATGCTTTGTGTTCATATCTAGCTATAATCCATGGTGTTCCAATAGGAAGCATGGTGTTATTTCAATTTCTTTGTAACTGTTGAGACTTGCTTTGTGTTTGGGTATGTGGTCAACTTTGGAGAAAGTTCCATGAGGTGCAGAGAAGAAGGTATATTCTTTAGTATTTGGGTGAATATAGATAATCTGTTGGTCCACTTAGTTCATAGCATCTGTTAATTTGCATATATTTTCTGTTTAGCTTTTGTCTGGATGACTTATCCCTTGGTAAGAGTTGGGTGCTGAAGCATTCTACTAATCATGCCTGGGTAAATATGTGATTTAGGTTTTAGTACCTTTTTTCTTTTATACACTTGTGTGCCTTTGTGCTGTTAATAACTGAACTGTCATTTGGTGGCTCTTTTTCTTTGATGAGTATATAGTCTTTTACTATCTCTTTACTTTTGGTTTAAAATCTACTTTGGCAAGGAGTTGCAGAGACTAACTATGGAGCAGAGACTGAAGGAAGGACACTCCAGCCTGATATAGCTGTCTCCTGAGAGGCTCTGACAGTACCTGACTAATACAGAAGTAGAGGCTCACAGTCATCCATTGAACTGAGTACAGGGTCCCCAAATGAAGGAACTAGAGAAAGAACCAATGGAGTTGAAGGGTTTGCAGCTTCTTGGGACGAACAACAATATGGACTGACCAATGCCCTCAGAGCTCCCAGGGACTCAACCACCAACCAAGGACTATACATGGTGGAACTGATTGTTCTGGCAGCATGTGTATAGCAGAGGATTGCAACGTCGGTCATCAATGGGAGGAGAGGCCCTTGGCCCTGTGAAGGTTCTGTGCCCCAGAAGAAAAAAAGAAAAAATATATAGAAAGAAAGCTAAAAAAGAAAAAAGAAAAAAAATAAAATCTACTTTGGTAGATACTAAAATGGCCGTACCAGCTTTCTTCTTAGGTCCATTTGGTTGGAATACTTTTTCCACCCTTTACCCTGAGGTAATGTATATCCTTGATGTTCAGGTAGGTTTCTTCTATGTAGCAGAAGAATGGATCTTTTTATTGGGGGAATTGAGTCCCTTATATTGAGTAATATCAATGATCAATGATTGTTAGTTCCTATTATTTTATTGTTGTTGTTATTGGTGGTGATATGTGTGTGTTTCCCTTCTTTTGATTTTGCTGGTGTGAGATTATTTATCTCAGGAGTAACAGGAGAGATCCTTGGGTATGTCCTCAGCCTACTTGCTTCCTAAGGAGGAGCAGATCTTGTGTTGAAATTGGAGTTGAAGGATAGGAAAAAGCCAGAAATGATGGGGGTGATGTTAGAATGGGAAGATCTGTGGGATCCACAGGAGGTGGGGAGCAGAGGTGGTGGAGAGTCAGAAGGGAAGGTTGCTACAGGTGTTCTGCTGCTGAGCTGGGGATGAGATCTGGGGAAACAGAATGGTTTGTTATTGTTACAGTGTGAAAACTGACTAAAAACACACTATCCATCTTTTTTATTTATAGTGTGTGAGTTTGAGTCTAATATGTGGAGTCCTAAACACAGTGAATGCAGGAGGGAAAGGAGAGTTGAATATATAGATAGATGATGGAGGATGGAAAAAAAACCCTTTTTTTTTATTCTCTTGGTTTCTTCTTATATGACTTATGTTTTTTATTCTTGAAACTGTTCTTAAAAAACTAGTGATCCCTCTCCTTCAATTTTACTTTACGTTAGCTTTATCTCCATTCTTTTGTGTTGGTTTTTAAAGCCTTCTCATGTATTGGGTTTCATTAATATGCATCAGTACAGACCTTTTATTTGTACCTATTTTTTTTTTTCTGGTTTTTTCGAGACAGGGTTTCTCTGTGTAGCCCTGGCTGTCCTGGAACTCACTCTGTAGACCAGGCTGGCCTCGAACTCAGAAATCCGCCTGCCTCTGCCTCCCAAGTGCTGGGATTAAAGGCGTGCGCCACCACCGCCCGGCTTTTTTTCTTTTTATATAGAGTCTCACTATGTTTTTGAGACTGGCCTGGAACTTACTATGTAGCTAGGCTTTGAAGTTATTGTAATACTCCTATCTCAGTCCCGAGAGTGTTAGGATTTCAGAAACAAACATTTATATCTGACTTTGGTTTACACTCTTCTGGGGGAAAATGTTTTTTTTTGGGGGGAGTGGTCCTTAGCTTTATTAATAAAGAATTTAGGAACATATTTTCTTCTTTCAAGAAAGACCAAAGACAATTTTATTATAGTTTGAGAGAAAAAAAAATAGAATGGTCAAGGTGCTTCTGGCAGGAGGGAGATGGAAAGATTCATACATTTTGAATTAGACAGGGAGGCAGAGAAACAGCAAAAAAGCCAAATGTCAGGGAAAGCGTGCTTAGGCTTTTGACCAGAGCTGAGTAGGGGTATGGTTAGACCCCAGCCCTGGATCTGAGTTCAGAGGACCCAGTATTCTAGGTTCTTTTTTCCTGAGACTGAGGATTGCACCAGAGATACATGGTCAGAAATAGAAATGAGGATGGCTTATATAAAAGAAAAGAGAAAGCTCTCTTGAGAACAAGAATGGGCTAGTGAGCTGAATCAAGGAGAAAAGTCTACAGATCATTAAGCCAGGAAGTGTACTAGCCTTTTTAGGACATTTACACAGTACACTCCTCTCCAGTTTGTATTGCACAAGCTATTCATGGGCATACTCTCTTAAGGTGGTAAAGCCCAGGGGAGGAAGGGCTTCCAGGTTTCTCTGAAAACTGGCTTTTTTGATATGTAATTCTGATGTTTCAGTCTCTAGTGTCTACTATTCTGCCATCTTTCTCTTTCTCTCTTTCTCTCTCTGTGTGTCTTTGTCTCTCTATTTCTGTCTCTGTGTCTCTATGTCTCTGTCTCTGTGCCTCTCTCTCTGCTTCTCTGTCTCTCTGTCTCTATGTCTCTCTCTG
The DNA here is from genome assembly GCA_019843855.1 of Hylomyscus alleni. Taxonomy (NCBI): domain Eukaryota; kingdom Metazoa; phylum Chordata; class Mammalia; order Rodentia; family Muridae; genus Hylomyscus; species Hylomyscus alleni. The sequence goes on from JADRCC010148863.1 coordinate 6,235, forward strand.
TCTCTCTCTCTCTTTGTATGTGTGTGTTTGTATGTGTTTAATGAGATAGTAACTATTTTAAGTAGCCCAGAGTAGCTAGACTAGCCCAGCCTTGTCTGTGCCTAAATTACAGGTATGTGCTGTTATTAACAGCTAGGCTTATAACTTTAGGAATTAAAACAAACAAACAAACAAACAAACAAACATTTCAGTACTTGTGTCCCGAGAATTAATTCATACAACAGAAGGAGAAGAGTCAATGAGCTCCTTAAGAGCTCCATTGTGTTTAGGATTAGGAAGGCTTTATAGATAAGCATTTTCTAAGCTTTTCATTGCCTTAAGTCACCTGTGCAGTAACATGATGCCACTTTACTCAAACCCTTCATGATCCAACCAAGTTGGTGTAACCTCTGTAGTAGTTTGAGGGAGAACTAAAAAACCGAAGGAAAATGTCTAATCACATCTTCTCAGACTCCCCTAATTTTCCTCCTCTTCCCCTTCCCCCACTTTCCACCACATATTGTGGCTTGAATTATTTAGTTACTCAAATCAATCCATTTTTTTTTTCTGTTTAGTGGTTGGACAATAAAAGTAAGATTTACTGCAGCAAGTGAATAATAAAAAACGAATTAGCTGAAAACAAACAGAAAGCTGCTTGCGTGGCATCTTTTGTGTTAATCAAAACCTTGAGGACAGGTCGGAGATCAATATTTGACTAGCAGATGAAAAGAAGCATTACTTTCCATCGAGACTGGAAGAAGAGGAGACCCAGAAAAAAATGACAAAGAAAAATAAAAAAGCCTAAGGGCATTATCAAAAGTGACCAAAGGCAAACTTTCACTGCGTCCTTTGGTGGGCAATCTTAGGGAGGCCTCTTTTGTGTTTGAGAAATGACAGTATTTTCTGTGCACATATCAAAGTTCGGCTTGATTGTTCCATCTAGGGAAGAAGGCCATCTGTCAGTATTCTCCAAATAATCTACATAATTGACTTTCAAACAAGCCTCAAAGAAAGGGGCATTTATCACAGTAATTGTGGCAGGCAGAGTGTGTGTCACTGCCATTTTATCAAGATAATGGTAAACAGACACCTGGATTTCTTCTTTCCTGTCTTTTCTCTGATTTCTTTCAATTTTTATATGTCGCTGAGCTTCCCTATGGAACCAAATACAAGAATATATATGCTGCTCAGCTATGCATGAAAGGGGAAAACTTGTTTGCCTTTTTCATAAGCGTTAGAGTCAGCCAGTGTTTACCTGCCACTTGGCACCCATTTGTGGACTCAATGAAGAGGAAGTTAATAGCAGAGGCTCACCAAGAACCTGTGTTCCAATCCTAGACTTTTGAAAAGATTGATTCTGAGCACCTGGATCTCCCAGGGATACATAATATGGTTTGCAGGTCCCTACAGGGAAGAGACGCTTCCTGGAAGTGTCTTCTCTGTAGATAGAAGCCTAAACAAAAGGAGCTATTTTGGTTAGTCTACAGTGATGGTGTCCTTGTTGTTATAGGCTCTCAATAGACTGGAGGAGGAGCTGAGATGATCATGACATGCTCTCTAACCTGGTTTAATCAAACAGTTCATATCTGTAAGAAAGTGTTTATGCATACCACATATATGAAAACCAAAAATAAAATCCTCATTTCTAGGATCTTCTTTCCAAGATCTAGGATAAATAGCCTTATAACTAGAAAATTTGAAGAGTCCCTTCATAGTTACCAGATAATACCAGAGCAATTGGAGTCCGCTGTTAGATTTCTTAAGTCTGATTAAGAAAAAAAAATTGAGAAAGGCAGAAACTCCCTGCTCTACCAGGGGCAATGAACTCCAAGTAAGACTTCACCCATGACTAGACAACATTTTTTAAAGCCAACCCAGTTTCCCCGACAGCACTCTTCCCCTGGTCACCATATGCTGGCCCACAATGCCATCAGCAGGCCCCTGCTCTACTGGAGGCCATGTCATGCAGGTAGCCAGAACCCCAGAGGCCATGTTGGCACCCAGAACTCCAGAACCACCTTTCTCTACCAGAGACCACACCAGTATCCTGAACCCCAGAGGTCACACCAGTTCCCAGCATCACAGAACACCTGGGACCCCAAACCACAGAGATCACACAGAGAGCACCAAGCCCTAGAGGATATACTAGATGATAGCTGAGGACTTGCAGGCCACAGAGGTCAAGAGACCAGAGAGGAAACAGAAACCATGGGGAAAACATCCATCCAACAAAGATAAACTCAGAAATCAGCACCTAAACTTATAATTATCCTAAACCCAGATGCCTAGAAGCCAGAATAAGAGGACAGTCAACAACAGCCAGGGAAATATGATACCACCAGAGCCCAGCTATCCTACTACAGCAAGCGCTGGATGTTCTAACACAGCTGAAACACATGAAGATTACCTTAAACCCAACTTTGTTTACATGATAGAGTCCTTAAAGAGGAAATGAATAAATCCCTACAGAAATACAGAAAAACACAAACAAACAACAGAATATGAATAAATCCCTAAAAGAAAGTCTAATAAAAACAAACAAACAAACAAACAAACAAGCCAAGTGAAGGAAATGAATAAAACTGTTATTTTGTTATTGTTGTTGTTTTGATGGTGATAGTGTTGGTCTCTGTGTGTGAGTATGCTTCCCCTCTTTTGGTTTTGCTGATGTGAGATTATTTATTTTCTGTGTTTTCTTGGGTGTAGTTGGCTTTCTTGAAATTAATAAGACTGGGAAATGGAAATAAAAGCAATAAAGAAAACACAAAGTGAGAGAATCCAAGAGATGGAAAACCTAGGGAAGTAAACAAGAGTTACAGATGCAAATATCACCAACAAAATATAAGAAATAGAATTCAGAATCTCAGGCATAGAATATACAATAAAAATTGATACATTGGTCAAGGACAATGTTAAATTTAAAAACATTCATGACACAAAACATCCAGAAAATCAGGGACACTATGAAAAGACTGAACCAAGAACCATAGGAGTAGAAGCAGTAGCATAATCCCAGTTCAAAGATCCAGAAAATATTTTTAACAAAATTATAGAAGAAAAATTCTCTAACTTTAAGAAGGACATACATATAAAGGAACACCAAGCTTGTAGAAAAGTTCCCCACCACATAATAATCAGAACACTAACATACAAAACATACAAAAAACTAAATATACAGAACCAAGAAAGAATATTAAAAGCTTCACGGGAAAATGCCCAGCTAACATATAAAGGTAGACCTATTAGAAATACAATGGACTTCTCAACGGAGACTCTAAAAGCCTAGACAGTTGTCTTGTAAATGTCTTGGAGACCACAGATGTCAGCAAAGTCTACTATACACAGTAAAACTCTCAATCACTATAGATGGAGCAAACAAGCTATTCCATGACAACAAACAAATCAAAACAAGATCTATCAGCAAATCCAGCCCTACAGAAGATTCTAGGAGGAAAACTCTACCCCAAGAAAGCCAGCTATACCCATGAAAACACAGAAAATAAATAATCTCACATCAGCAAAAACAAAAAAAAATGGAAGCACACACACACACACCACCACCACCACCACCACTACCACCGCCACCACCACCACCAACAAAATAACAGGAATTAACAATCACTGATCATTAATATTTCTCAGTATCAATGGACTCAATTCCCCAATAGAGACACAGACTAACAGAATGTATGCAAAACCAGGATCCATCATTTTGGTGCATGTAAGAAACACACCACAACATCAAAAATAAAGTAAAGGTTTGGAAAAGGATAAACTAAACAGAGAAATAATGGAGCTAAAAGATGCTATGACTCAAATGGACCTAACTACAGAATATTTCATATAAACACAAAAAATATACCTTCTTCTAACACTTTATAGAACTTTCTCCAAAACTGACCACATACTCTATTTCAAACCAAATCTCAACAGAAAGAAGAAAACTGAAATAACCCCTGAATCCTATCAGGCCACCACAGATTAAAGCTGGATTTCAACAAAAGAAGCAACAGCTTACAAACTCATGGAAACTGAACAACTTTGAACTGAATGGCTACTGGGTTAAGGCAGAAACAAAGAAATTACGGACTTCCTAGAAGGCAATGAAAATGAATCCACAACATACCCAAGCTTATGGGACACAATGAAAGCAATGATAAGAGGAAAGTTCATAACACTAAATACCTTCATGAAGAGATGTCATACTAGTGACTTCACAGCACAAAAAGAAGCAAACACACTTAAGAGGACAGCAGGAATTAATCAAACTGAAGGCTAAATCAATTAAATAGAAACAAAGGGAATAATGCAAAGGCTCAATGAAACAAAGAGTTGACTCTGAGAAAATCTACAAGATAGACAAACCCTTATCCAAACTCACTAAAAGGCAAAGAGAATATCTAAATTAACAAAACCAGAAACTAAAGGGGGGCATAACAACAGTCCCTGAGGAAATTCAAAGAATCACTAGGCTATATATAAAAACAAAATGTGTATTCTTCTGAGTTCGAGGCCAGCCTGGTCTACAGAGTGAGTTCTAGGACAGCCAGGGCTATACAGAGAAATCCTGTCTCGAAAAACCAAAAAAAAAAAAAAAATAAAAAAAAAATAAAAAAAAAAAACCTAAAAGAAATGGGCAATTTTCTTGATGGACAGCATTTACCACAGCTGAATCAATTGATATTAACTAAATATCAATTATTTAAATTGATAAGCAATTTAAATAGACTTATAGCCCCCAGTGAAATAGAAGCAGTTATTAAAAGTCTCCCAAAGTCCAGGAGCACACAGTTTTAGTGCAGATTTCTACCAGACTTTCAAAGAAGATCTAATACCAACACTCCTCAAATCATTCCACAAAATAGTAAAAGAAGGAACATTGGGAAATTCATTTTATGAGGCCACAGTCACCCTGATACCCAAACCACAAAGAGAATTACAGACCATTTTCCCTCATGAACATTGAAGCAGAAATACCCATAGAATACTTGAAAAACTTAATCTAAACACACATCAAAATGATCATCCACCATGATCAAGTAGGCTTCATCCCAGAGATTCAGGGATGGTTCAGTGCATGAAAATCTGTCGATGTAATTCATTATGTATACATAAACAAACTGAAAGAAAAAAAAACACATTACTGTCTCATTAAATGCTGAAAAAGCCTTTGACAAAATCTAACACCCCTCATGACAAGTCTTAATAAGATCAAGGATACAAGGTATGTAACTAATCTAAATAAAAGCAATATACAGCAATTCAATAGCCAACATCAAATTAAACAGAGATAAATTCAAAGCAATTCCACTAAAATCAACAAGAGAAGGCTGTACACTATCTCCACATCTACTCAATATAGTACTTGAAATTTTAGTTAGAGCAATAAGCAAGCTAAAGGAGATCAAATTGAAAAGGAGGAAGTCAAAGTATTGTTTTTCATAGATAATACGATAATATACATAAGCAATCCCAAAAATTCCACCATGGAGCTCCTACATGTGACAAACACCTTCAGCAAAGTGACTGAATGTAAAATTAACTAAAAAAAATTAGTAGCCCGTCTATATACAAATGTAAACAGGCTTTGAAAAAAGTCGAGGAAACAACATCTTTATTATAACACAAATAACATAAAATTTCTTGGTCTAACTCTAACCAAACAAGTGAAAGACCTATATGACAAGAACTTCAAGTCTTTGAAGAAAGAAATTGAAGAAAATATCAGAAGTTGGAAAGATCTCTGATGTTCATAGATCAAAAGGATTAACAGCTTAAAAATGTTTATCTTAACTTTTGGTAATCTACAATCTACAGATTCAACCCAAATTCCCATAAAAAATCCAGCACATTTTTTTGCTTATCTTGAAAGAGCAATACTCAACTTCATATGGAAAAACAGAAATCACAGGATAGCTAAAGCAATCCTGTACAACAAGAACTTTTGGCAGGTATGGCAATCCCTGATTTCATGTACTACTACAGAGCATAAAATGAAGCACATGGTATTACATTAAAAACAGACATACTGAAAAAAAAGCAGACAGACTGATCAATGGAATTGAAGACCCAGACATAAATCCACACACCTATGGATACCTGTTTTTTTGATAGAGAACCCAGAATTATACAATGGAATAAAGAAAGCATCTTCAACAAATAGTACTGGTCTAACTGGATGTCTGCATGTAGAAAAATGCAAATAGATCCATATCCATCACCCTACACAAAATTCAAGTTCAAGTGGATCAAAGACCTCAACATAAAACCAGCTACACTAAACCCGATAGAAAAGAAAGTGGGGAATAGCCTTGAGTGCATTGTCACAGGAGGTAACTTTCTGATCATAACACCAGTCATGATGGAGCTAATATCAACAATTAATAAATGGGACCTCATGAAACTGAAACGCTGCTCTAAGAAAAAGGACACCACCAATAGGACAAAACATCATCATACAGAATGGGAAAATATTTCCACCAACTGACAGATGGCTAATATCCATAATACATAAAGAACTCAGGAAAATAGATATCAACTAACCAAATTACCCCATTAAGAACTCAGATACTGAGCTAAGCAGAATTGTCAAAAGAGGAATCTCAAATGGCCTAGAAGCACCTAAAGAAATGTCCACCATCCTTACCCATCAGGCAAATGGAAATCAAAATGACTCAGAGATTCTATTTTATACCCCCTGAATGGCTAAGATAAAAAACACAAATGAAAAACTCATGCTGGGGAGAATGTAGAGAAAGGGGATCATTCCTCCATTGCTGGTGGGAGTACAAACTTGTACATCTACTTTGAAAATCAATATAGCAGTGTCTCAGAAAATTGTGAATTGATCTACTCCAAGAAGCAGCTATACCACTCCTGGGCATATATCCAAAAGGATGTTCCATCCTATCACAAGGATACTTGCTCAACTATGTTCACAGTAGCTTTATTCATAATAGCCAGAAACGGGAAACAACCTAGAAGTCCCTCAATTGAAGAGTAGATAAGAAAATGTGCTGCAAACTACAAGAAACTCAAGAAAAAGGAAGACCAAAGTGTGGATACTTCGTTCCTTCTTAAAAGGGGGAACAAAATACCCATGGAAGGATTTTCAGAGACAAACTATGGAGCAGAGACTGCAGGCAGGGCAATTCAGAGACTGTTCCACCTGGGAATCCTTCCCATATTCAAT
>JADRCC010148914.1:0-11852 GCA_019843855.1 Hylomyscus alleni
AATAATAATAATAATAATAATAATAATAATAATAATAATAATAAAACATTTTAGAAGAAAGTATTTGAAATGATCTATTTTAAGACCTTTCCTGTGGTCCCATCTTTATTTATTCACATATAAATACACATTAATAGAGTATATATTCATCAACTACATCAACACACTAATGATCCACCTATCTCTATCTTCCATTCATTTATACTCCAATGGTGAAAATGACTTGAAGGGGCTACTGAATTCAAGAATTGTAACTGCCAACTGGAGCCACTAATAGGAAGGGTAGTGAGAAGAATACATTCTACTTTGGCCATGTAAATTTTGTTTAAGAAAAAGTATGCTTGTGTCACATGTGCACGTGGAAAATGTATGCACCATTCAACTGTCTGCAAAACTTCCCTCCAGTTCTTTTGAAGTCACCACTCCACCGCCACCCCCAACAGAAGTACCTAAATATCAGTGCTGTTGAAAGTGAAGGGCCTGTCTCTGCTGGGTGGTTTGGGGTAAAAAAGAAGGCAGAATTAAAGTGCTCATTTCCAGTCCCAAAAGTAAAATACGACTTGGCCTAGGGCAATCCTAATTCTTTCCAGAACTCATCCCCGGAATTGCCCTTTTAAACAACTAGTCATTAACCCAACTCCAGGTCTTTTATAGCTGCGAAAACTGATCGGGCACATCGTTTATTCATTATGCTTATTATTATTGTTATTGTAGAAACGCAGTGAATTCCTGGGGTGGGGTTCAAAGGGTTCTTCTAGGGAGGAAGGGGCAAGGGAAAGGAATGCCCAGGCCTGAAGGCCAGGCCAAGAACCTGGGCTGAGCTGCCTGACAGAGGTACAGGGAAATCCCCCTGAGAACCATGCTGTTGACGGTCCTCTGTCTGGCTCAGTCAGTGACCACCTCACACCAGAGCAGCCGCTGCAGCAACAGAAAAGGCTTCTTATGTAAGTCAGAACCGCTGACATCACCTTCCCCAGAGCATCCCAGCTGAACTAGGAACCAAAGGACACGCACTCTTGTCCATAAGTCTTTTTCTAAATGAGTCTGAAGCTGCCAGATCTGGGGTGCCAGGTTTTGGAGGCCATGCACCCAGTGGGAGAGGACTACATGCCCCTTAGAGAGTAGTTAACAGAGACGACTTATCAGGAGGTCTACTGTGTTGCAAGAGTAAAGTCAATGTGCACTAAAGATGTCCAGAGGTCTCCTAGATCTCCTTTGCTCTCATTGCAACCTGCCTGGCTGGACTGGCTCACATGTAAGTCTGGATTTGTGCAACAAAGCACTAAGACAGAGGAAGAAGAGCCTGTGGGATCCTCAGATAGTCCAAAGGGGCTTTCATTAAGAGCCCTAGGTAACTAACCCAGTGCAGAAAAGACACTCAGGGATCCCCTTTATCTCCCCAAGGTCCAAGCAGTCCTTCTTTCCAGTCCTTCAGCAAGGCCTTTCCTGGTCCCAGGGTTCTCAGTAGAGCACAGTGGAGTTCATTCTAGGCAGCCAGCCAATGATGCTCGACTAGGTCACACACCTTCCAAAGGCACAAGTCCCAGGCACCTGAGGCCACAGCAAGTGTGACAAAGCACCTTGTCTCCCACAGACATCTTAAAAGGATACCCACTACTTTGAAGCCCCCAAAGGTGCAACCTGGTGGTGGGCTCCTGGAAGCTACAGGAGTTGCATCCGCTCCTTCTTCCCAAGGACATGAAAGGCATGCTTGTCCCCGTGGGAAATGACAGACCTTTTCTACCTCGTGTCTGCTCCCCTAAATGCTCTCCCTACCTGCCCATTCTCAACACCAAGGATGTCTATGAGTTCAGAAGTCGTCCTTTTAACTTTCTGCCCTCCATGCCTGTAGCCCTACATCGGTCAGGAGGCCACCCCAGCCAGGAGTACTGGGGTGGATCTCAGGGCAGAAGAGAGGGAAGGCAAGAGTAAGGGGCAAGTTGCAGCAGGCTCGGCACCTCGGGGCTGGGATTGTGGTGAGTGGGGACAGTAAGAGGGTGAGGCACTGGAGCCTAGCACCCTAGAGGATGGACGGCGCTGGTACTCACGCACTGCCTCCTGCTTGGGGTCCAACGTGCTGAGGACGCGCTGCACGCTACCGAGCTTGCCCTGCAGCGCCCAGACTCGGCGGTGAGTAAGCTGGATGTCGCTCTCGAGCTCCTGGAAGAGGCTGCACGCGTGCCGGGCCACGTCTGAGAGCTGCCGGAGGACCCTGGCCAGCGCAGCGTTGCTGACCGCGCACAGGTCTAACATGAGCAGCACAGCCTCGGCTGAAGCCTCAGACGCCTCGCCTGTGGCCGATGCCACCTCCGAGACCCCCGCCACGCTCTCCTCCCCAGCCTCGCGCACTTCGCTGGGTGGCTGCTGATCCTGTTCGGCCGGCGCCGGCAAAGACGGCGGCGGAGGTGGCAGTGGGAGAGGCGCAGGGGGCACACGAGGAGGCTCGTCTGGCTCCGGTGCCTCGGCCTCTTCCCGCCGGCCAGGCGGCTGCAGGGGCGGCGGCGGCTCAAAGCTGCCTCCACTCGTGTCCTCATCTGGGCCGGGCGCCGGGCGCCGCTGGCGGCAAAGCCACTGCGGCTCCACGATCCGCTTGGCGAAAGGCATCCCGCGCAGCCGGGCCGCGACTTTCCCTTCTCCTCTGAGCGTCCCTTGTGAGCTAGCGACCTGGCGCGCCCACCTGAGCAAGGAGAGGGCACGAGTCCGGCAAGGAGCGATCCGGGCAGTCCAGAGACGCTGAGGGCTCCTCCGCTCACCTGGCCTCCTCCTCTTGCCCACCCTCGCCTTCACAGCTTAGTCTGACCTGTCCTCCGGGAGCACGGCTGTCTAGGAAAGATGACAAGCGCTGGGCACAGAAATCTCAGGGTGTGCTTGGGTCCTCCTCACTTGCTCCCAGCCGGGGTCAGCCGGCTCAGCTCCATCGCTCCCGAGCCCGTTGCTGCCGCCCTGGCCACTGCCGCCGCCTATATAAATGGGCGTGTGTGTATGTGTGTGTGTGTGAGTGAGTGAGTGTGTGTGTGTGTATGTGTGTGATCGCGTGTGTATGTGTGTGTGTGTCCGCGTGTGTGTATAGGTGGGTGGGTGGGTGGGTGTGAGTGTGTGCGCGCGCCTCAGTTTGAAAGTACCCCGGCGCAGGCCTCTCCCCGCGCGCCCCTCGGCCGCTCCGGGGAGCGATTGCGCCTGGGATCTCTCTCCCTTTCTGGGCGGGGAGGAGATTTCGGAAAGGCGCTCTTGAAAACCCGGACAGAGGAATCCGCCTCCAGCCCTGGCTCAGGAGGCGGCGCGGGGGCGGCAGGGCGGACGCCGGGCGGGGGAGGCCAGGCCGAGAGGGGCGCAGCGCCCTGTGCGGCCGCTGGGAGTCACTGGTGGCCGGACCGCGCCTTGGTGCGTTCCACCGCCGGCACTTTCTCCAACACGGCTGAGGTTAGAATTGAGACTGTGAGCGTGGTGGGGGCGGGGTGTCCTTAAGTTGAGAGTGGGGGTGCTGGTAGCCAGCTAAGAAGGAGGAAAGTCTTGGGGATGCTGTGGATTCGTGTTGGAGCAAGTCATTTCATAGAATTCTAGCTCTGTCAAGTCTTTGGGTTCTTAGAGGGAAAATCTGGGCTGCTCCTTAAAGTGCCCCAGGCGCCTTGTTCACAGAGACAGCTGGGAAGGGTGACGCAGCATGGGTGCATTCCCACATGGCCAGAGTGGCCAGACGACTGTTTATACCATTTCTCTGGCATCCTGTTTTGGCCTGCCTTGAGAGCCGCCTTCTGCAGAACATCATGACTGAGACCCAAATTACTAGTGTGCAAACCCCCGAGAAAGTCACTTGCAAAATTCATTGCACATTAAGTGAAATGAATCAGATTACCTCCTTGTCGCCCTACTGTGTTAATCCAGCACTGGGTTTTTAAAGTTTGCCATGGGGAGAGATGATGACTCAGAAGAATGGAAAGTTTTCCTCTTGGTTAACTAAAAGGTATAATTTCTTAAAAGGCATACATTTTTCAATTGCAGTAGTGTGCAGGCTACATGGTGAAACCGAAAACCTAAAAAGACTTCTGGACCTGTTAATAAAATACAAGCTTTCATCCTTCCACAATGTACACTGTGAAATAAATGTATAAAATAAATAAAATTCAAGGTCACAAGTAAATCTTGGGAATGTTGTCTTCATTTCATGTTTCTAAAATGAACGTGGAAAAATATAGTTTATGGAAGCAATAAAGTCCTCTAGACCTGCAATGATCTGTCCTCTGTGCTTGAAAAAATCCGTACAAGACAGACTTTGAATCAGCCTACACTTTGGTCCCAAAGACTTCAACAGAGCCCCTCTTATTCTACCTCAAAACAAAACAAACAAATAAGCAAACAAAACAAAACAAAAGCCATTTTTGGTGAAGGAATATCCCTGTTCAAAAAAGAAGATCCAAGCTGGGGTTTTGGAGGTAAAGATTCATGATGTATGTAAGGTCCTCATAAATGATTTGGGAACAAGAATGAAGGTGGTGGTGGTGGTGGAGGTGACAATGACAGTATTAATGAAATGAGTATGATAAACAGAGAGAAAAAATCACCAAAATAATGTGTCCAAGCAAAGGGCAGATTGCAGTTCACTGCATAGTTCTTACAACTTTATTTTAAATTTGGTTTTGTTTCCTAATAGAAAGTGAAAGAAAAAGAATGCTTTGGAACTATTTCTCAGCATGTGCATTTTACATCACAAATTCAGAAAGCTGGTCAATTTAAAATGTAGCTTGACACTTTTTAACATGTTCAAAATTTTGAACAGAGAGTCTGCTAGGTGGGCAAAGCAGAACCTACTTCTCTGACCACAATGAAGAATAAATACTAGAGGAGTATATAGGGCATCCACTTCCCAAGCCTGACAGAAGCAGTCTGCCCCTGCCTTCAGCTACTTCCCCACACCTAGAACTCCTGTTGACCTGGGAACCAGGGGAGCCACACACCTGTGGGTCCCATGAGTGAGCGCTGTGTGGCTTTCACTCCTGATTGGAGTTTGAGATTATTGGTGAGTTCCCTTTGTAGATCAGGAAAGGTGATCTTAAGGGGCTAGGGGACAGGGTAGGGGAGAAAGAAGATTCTAAGGGCTATTTAAGTTGAACTTTTGGCTAGTTATCTGAGTATCTAAAGTGACTAGCACAGGTGAAATGAATCAAAGCACCATTCAACTACACAACAGGAAAGACTTTCTCCTCTCCTGGACTCCTCCTACTCGTGGGCTAAAGATGCCATTGAGTTAAAAAATAAAAGACTTTGGTGTTGTTTTTTAATCTCCTTGACTCTCAGTGTTCCCCATTTTCTTTTTCCCAGTGACCTTTCCAAGAAAGCTTCTTTTAGTGTCATCAAAGATATAATCAATACAAATGATCATGCTCATTAATATGTTATCTATCAGAGAGCAACTTCAAGAGAGTTTCTTAGTACCAACCTTTCCCTCTTTCCCACCTCAAGGCCCTCTTGTGGGGTTCATTCTTTCCCCACCCCAACACATACACATAAACAGTTTGGGTTTGGACTCCTGGTTTTTTGCTTTGTTTTTGTTTTGTTTTTTTTTGTTTGTTTGTTTGTTTGGTTTGGCTTGGTTTGGGTTTTTTGTTTGTTGTGTTTTGTTTTGTTTTTCAAGACAAGGTTTCTCTGTGTAGCCCTGTCTTTTCTAGAATGAACTCCAACCTGGCCTCAAACTCATATCTGCCGGCTTCTACCTCCCAAGGTCCCAGATCCCAAGTTCTGGGACTAAAAGCATGTGCCACCCACTCGGCTGACTCCAGTTTTATGGAATAAGAATATTGAAAAAATTTAAATGTATCAATCACATGTAATCCTGATGGGGTATATAGTCAATGACTGCATTTTCAAATATCCAGGCTGTCTATTGTTCAGATCCTGGATTGTATTTACCATGAGCTTTCCCCAAAAAGTTTTTCTCTAACAATGTCAAGGCTGTTGGAGCTTGTGAAATGGGTAAAGATACCACCAAGTCTAAAGAGCTGAATTTGATCCCACATAATAGAAGACAAGAACTGACTCCACACAAACAGAATAAAGTTGTTTTTAATCCAAATGAAATTTGCTTTCTGAATGTAGACTCTTATGTCTAGTTATAGCTTTGCCTGCTCTCTCTCTCTGTCTCTGTCTCTTTCTCTCACACACACATACTATCTATATGCACATATACCCTTTTCTATGAGTTAGTGCCAAAATGAAAAGAAAAAAAAAGAAAGAAAAGCCTAATCCCATGCAGTCATTCACACAACTCAAAAACTAGCACAATTTCCCCATAAACTCAAATGTGTGATCAGTATAAGCCATAAAGCAATGGAATATCCCGTGGGCCTCAACATGCCCCACCGCTTCACTCAGCTTCGGCAGCCGACTAGGAAGTAAGGCTTTCTAAAGCACCAAGTTTCCTCTGGATGGAGCACAAAAGTACAGATTCCCAAAGCTTCTTTACCAAAATTTCCTGATTCACTACTCCATCATCTAGGCCACATCAGCATTATTTTTTTTTTCCGAGACAGGGTTTCTTTGTGTAGCCCTGGCTGTCCTGGAACTCTCTCGGTAGACCAGGCTGGCCTCGAACTCAGAAACCCACCTGCCTCTGCCTCCCAAGTGCTGGGATGAAAGGCGTGTGCCACCACTGCCCGGCCTCACATCAGCATTATTATTGATGAAAATATTTCTTTTGTTTAAGACACGTCAGGAAATGCATGGACCATGTTAGCATAATCACCGAAGCCTCCCTTTGTCCATCCATTTGAACCTATTCCTAGCTTAGTCACTGTAACTTACTCCTAAAAGCCATGCCACTAAGTAAAATGCTGATTAATATTTTAAAATTCCATTAACTTTATTAAGAAAAATTATAAGCATTCTATCCCAACCTATGTTACCTAAGCTGTTTCATGAATAGGAAATATATATTCTGGTTATATCACAACTTGGAAGCAAAAGGACATGCTTCGTACATAAAATGTGATGCTGGCCGCATTTTGTGGAAGGAGAAAAACAGATTGAACAATAGTATGAGGAAAGGCAGGAGAGGTAGCCATTTTTGGAAAATGGTTAGAAAGTCATGTTGGTCATATTGAAGCAGAGAAGTTCTGAAAGTTCACAGTTAACCCATACTTATACTACTCTTACAAATAAACTTTTAGTATAAAAGGCACTATACGTGAAAATAACAGCTAAAGATGAGAAAGCCTCCAAACATGTGGAAAAGGATCATACACAAAGTAGGCGTAAGGGATGTGAAAGATGATCCTCACTTTTCTCCTCCCTACATGAGGAGGCACCGCCAAGGGCTCCCCAAGATATTTCCCCACATGTCAGTTCACCTGTTGATTCTGAGATCTAGTAACTCCTTTTTCCCCTTAGCTTTACTGGGTGGTAGAAGAAAGCCAGAAGACCAAGTTATAAGCCATCTTGCCTAAGGAAGCCTGCATAAGCATTATGCCCAAAGCTTTCACAGTATTATTTTTCTAGCTCGGTAACCTTGAGTTTGACTTTATATACCGTTCGTCATGAATCATCAGGAAGAAATGTCATTAATACATCAAGATATTGATCTCCCGTAAGCATAAGTAAATCTACAGATGTATAGACAGACAGACAGACAGACAGATAGATAATCATGAGTATAATTTGAAAGGGAGATAAAGACAATATTCTGCTATTGAAAGTTTCCTTTATTTTAATTGATGCTTTTCTTCCTCAAAGAGCTTCATTTAGTCTATCTAATTTGAAATATAGGAGTATCTCTCAGCATTTTACTGACAGGAGAACATTGTCAGAGGAAAAAAAAGGAATGACATTAAATGGTTTCCCTCAAATGCCGAAGATCGTGAATCCAAATACTCTTCCAAGCAACCTTTTTATCTTCCCATGCAGAACCATTGATTACTCATTGTTTCCACTTCTTATCGTCAAAAATCCTAGCCTCACATTTTACAGCTAAATATAATTTTAAGCATGCCAAGTCTAGATTTAGTCAGAACTGTGAATACATAATTCAAACTAACCAAGAGAGTTAAAGCAAATGGTGAGAGTGAACAACAATGGAGTTTCATTCACAGCCTTTCTTCTGCTTGTATAACAGACTTGTGCCGGAAGCTTCCATTGACTGGGTGCATTCATTGTGGCTGGGAACCTCTGTGAGATTCTAGGGATATAAAAAGAAAGAAAGCACAAACATTACTTGAAAAGGTACAGTCTAGTAGTGTAGGCCGACATGTAAACAAAGAATTGCAGGGCCAAGCCAGACAAGCTATAATAGAGATAGAAATTAAGTAGTATCCAGAACCCCAGAGCAATTAGCATTGTCTAGAATACAGACTGGAGCAGGGAGTCTAAAAGTCACCAGGACTTTAGTGCCCAAAGACAAAATCAGAGTGCAAACATCACCACGTGGTGAAATGAGGAGAACCTCAAAGCAGCTGCAAGAGAAGATCTACTCCTGACAGAATTATTAAATGGCATTCCAACGTGTCTTTTATAAAATCTGAAAACCAGGCAGTACAGAAGGAATGTGGGAAAATAGGTTGCTTTGTTTTGAAAGCTGACTTGTAAGTTTGACTCTTTGGAGGGCTGAGTTTATGAGAAGGAAGTGGGAGATTTTTAATACATTTGCTATAAGGAAAGTCTTCAATTGGGTAAGATGAACCACAGTCTCTAGGGCACATGGCACTAATAAAACTAAACAACCATTCTCCAGGGGTTCATACACCTCCTGTGCCCCTCCCTTTTAACTGTTTAGAACCTGCTCTGCAAGCACCTTTCTCTGATAAAAAACACTCAGCTCTGGCCTTAACCCAGAAGTGCTTGTGAAAATGGTGGTCCTTAAATCAATCAGCTCTTTTGGAGAGGAACTTGAAAGTGTAAATTCTGCCACTCACATTATCAGTCTGGGATAGAGTCCTTGTGAACAGCAGAGGCAGCAAACTTCAAACTTTATCAAGATTGTGGTACTCATTAAGGAAGTGAAATTGAGCCAGATTTGAAGGAAAGCACTGTAGTAATTATAGAGTTATGAAGATTTAAAAGCTATGCGCCTGGGCATACAGAGCCCAACGTGTCTCCTTTGGATTCAGAGACACCACAATTACAGGGTGTAAGGGTAGCAAAGCACCAAATTAGAATTCCCCATTAGTTTGATTAATCACTGATGTAAGTGCAGGCACTGGAAATGACTTTGCTTGATTTGTATTTCTTTCTGATCCACTTGCCCCTCTTTTACTCCTGTTCCTTTTATAACATCAGGAGGTCTGGGAAGAATAGAAAGTTTGCCTTAAGGATAAGAAATAGGATGTAAGAAAGCTAAAACTTCCTGAAACATAATGACTTTTCTACACCAAGGCTGGTTTTGCCAAGAGTTGTATAACAACATGTTCTTCTTCCTGGGCCATTAAATGTTAATGGTACAACAATGACTGTTAGTAAATCTAATAAGAAAACCAGAGGATAAAGTATGTTATATGGGTGTAAAAGAAGTTAACATCACCACAGGAAAGACACTGTGACATTATGATATTCCATTCAATGGGTTCTAACAAACAAATAACAACAAAAGAATATCTAGCCAATTAGCAGCAATAAAGGAGTCTTAATCTTTGTGGGGAAATCACTATACCCTATTAATTAATGTGATTCAAAATCTACTTGCAATGTCCAAATAGCCCAGCTGGTAAAGGTACTTGCTGACAATCTGAGGTTCCTCTCCAAGACCAACATGGCAGAGATACTTGATGGTAGAAAGAAAGTTATATTCTGGCCACTATTTGTGGAGAGGGGGGGGGAATACAAAATTTAAAATATAATTGCAAAAATGTCTTGTCCTTGAAAGCTGATATCACTGGTGTTAGGTACACATTTTTGGGTCAGGATATTTGAGTTGGTGTGAATACAACCAAAATGTTCAGCCAATTTTATGAATGGAGGACACAAAAATACAAAAAGGTCAACACATCAATTCAAAGCCAATATGAGCAACTACTCAGAGAAAGAATGCTGTAAATGGAAATTCAGAACTGGCAAAGAGGTACTTTCCCAGAGGGCCAGCTTTTCAACTGTATACCAAGATCACCTTTGATTGGAAAGGTGATTCTATCAGTAGGAGATTTTTAACTAAAAATGTCACTGAAATTTATGTGGCCCTTTTCATATTTATTCGTGAACTCCAAGACTTCTGGGATCAAATGTGAGACAATCCACCAGCCATGCCTCTTAAATTATTATTGTTGAATGTTGTTAAATTATTTTCTTTCTCCACTTCAAAATTATAAAGATTCAGGAATAACAGCCAGTGCAAAATGTAGTCATTTTTATTTCCCATCCTGTCTCAATGGTCTCATAATGAGTTCAGTAAGAGTCTGAAAATAATGACAGTTTCTCCATAAAGAAACATAAGACTTTCTATGAGGCACAACAGCACCTGGGAGTCTTTTATAGTAACAATGACACTGAGAGAAACACTGCAGAGGAAAAGAAGTTAAGACTGATTATCTGATGCCCTTACCAGTATACAGATAAAATACCAGGCAGCCAGAATGAAAGGAAACCATCATCAAGAAACTCCGTTGAAAAACAGAAATGGCAAGCACAGGACTCCATCACAACCTCATCCTGATCTGTTCTGAACTGTGTTGAAAGTATTCTCTTCCTGTTGATATTGGAAAGAATCACACTCTTCTGAAAGTCACAATTCAAAACAAGGGAAGAAAGAAAGAAAGAAAGAAAGAAAGAAAGAAAGAAAGAAAGAAAGAAAGAAGAGAGGGAGGGAGGGGAGGAGGGAAGGAAGGAAGGGAGGAAGGAAGGGAGGGAGGGAGGGAGGGAGGGAGGAAGGAAGGAAGGAAGGAAGGAAGGAAGGAAGGAAGGAAGGAAGGAAGGAAGGAAGGAAGGAATGACAGGGAAGAAAGAAGAATGGACCTGAGTTTTAAACAAAATGTTTTATCATTCTCTTAATCTTGTCTTAGTTACTGTGGAAAGAAGAAATATTGATTTTATTTTTCAACACCCACAGGCTTCATGTAATTTTGCTACAATGACAAATAACTATCCACACCATCTCCATCTTTTTCCCAGTAGAATCCCAAGTTTGTTCCATGTGGCAGTGGCACAAGCCACCCTGTTTTCCATGCAGATTACATAATTCTAGACACTGGCATCTACATAAAAATTCACTAGAGACCTCTGGACATAATTTTGTTTTCCCAACGCAAATGTTATCCTTTCTGCTGCTTCACTCTGCTTTTGACCTTACAGAATAGACTTCAGACTGAGGTGGAAAGCCCAGTCTATGACCATACATGAGGGTGAATGGCATCAGCAAAGTAGGATCAAATGAGAGGAAATATGTTTCCTGATCTATAAATTATAAAGCAAGTAATGTGCCTGTATCCAGGCTCTCCTTTGTCTATATTTCTTATATGATGCAGAAAACAACTCCCTCTCTTTTTAAAGTTCCTTTAAAAATTACATTTTAATTGTGTGTGTGTGTTTGTGTGTGTGTGTGTGTGTATATGTGTGTGTATCTCTGTCTGTCTGTCTGCCTGCCTGCCTGCCTGTGTCTGTGTGTGGGTGCAAAAAAAGTAAATGACCCTCCTTTTAGGTCTGTGAACAAAAGTGAGCAAGGACTTATTGTAAAGCATCTCATCCAACTAGGGAGCAAAAGTAAAGTTTTTGTTTGGTCCGGGCATGGTGGCACACACCTTTAATCCAAGTACTCAGGAAGCAGAGGCAGGTGGATCTCTGTAAATTCAAGGCCAGCTTTGTTGACAGAGTGAGTTCCAGGACAGCCAGGGCTACGCAGAGAGAGACCCTGTCTCAAGAAAAAAAAAAAAGGAAGGAAGAGA
>JADRCC010148917.1:0-19072 GCA_019843855.1 Hylomyscus alleni
ACATGGTAGGACTGATTGTGCTGGCAGCATGTGTATAGTAGAGGATTGCAAAGTCAGTCATCAAGGAGAGGAGAGACCCTTGGCCCTGTGAAGGTTCTGTGCCCCAGTGTAGGGGAATGCCAGGGCCAATAAGTGGGAGAGGATGGGGTGGCAGGCATGGGGAGGGGGGAGGCAACAGGGGTTTGTTCTTGTTGTTTTTGTTTGTTTATTTGTTTGTTTTTTGGAGGTGAAACTGGGAAAGGAGAAATCTATGACATGTAAATAAAGAAAATATCTAATAAAAAAAACCAAAACATTGTAGCATTGTCTTCAGCCTCTGGCCCATGAATGTCTCACAGAAAAGAGAAACAGGAATACTAAGGACTTGCTTACTCTGTCTCCGCATATTTAAGCTGTCCTAAACCTGTATGTGTGTCCTTTTTTAGACAGTATTGTCTGTAGATGAAGAGACAATTTTTGCCTGGTGGCTGTTTCACCACAACCGGAGAAACTCAAGATGCTCTATTTCTTCTTAGAATCTAGGACAGGGAAAGCTGTCAGGAGCAGATTCATCTCAGCAAGTAAATAAATAACAATAAACGTCACATTCTGTGGATCTCAAAGACATTTTCATAGGTACATCCTCCTTTTTCCAGTGCCCTACCTCCTCATACTTGGTCTGATCTTTTAAATATTCCAATACTTCGTAAAATATTACCATCAGCTGAAGACCAAACCACCATGAGCCTTTATGGAAGACTTATCACATCCAAACCATATTAATCTTCTTTCATAATTATGTGCCTGTTTTAATTGGTTTTGTTGCAATAGAGAGGTTAGATTAATCCAATGGACCCCACAATATTACCAAAAATGAATAAACTACAAACCTTTAAACACTTTATATGCTGTGTCATAGTTAGGGTTCCCATTGCTATAAAGAGATACCATGACTAAGGCAACGCTTATAAAGGACAATATTTAGTTGTGGCAGGCTTACAGGTTCTGAGGTTCAGTCTATTATAATCACGGCTGGAAGCATGGCAGTGCCCAGGCAGGCATGGGTCTGGAGTAGTTGAGAATTCAACCTTCTTGTTCTGAAGGCAAACAAGAAAAGACTGGTTTCCAGGAAGCTAGGAAAAGAGTCTCAAAGCTAACCCCCACAGTGATATACCTACTCCAACAAGACAACACCTCCTAATAGTGCCACTCCCTGGGCCAAGCATATTCAAACCACCACATTCTACTGCCTGGTCCCATACCTAGGCATGCCATAATGCAAATTATATGTAGTCCAAATTCAAAAGTCTATAACAGTCTCTACAATGTTAAAAGTCAAAACTTCAAAGTCTCTTCTGAGATTCATGCAATGTCTAAACTGTAATTCCTTAAGAAATCAAAACAAAAAGCGGATCACATACCTCCAATGCCATGCAGGATATACATTAACATTCCAAAATGTTGTGGTGATGGTATATTAGAACAAAGCAAGACATAAAACCAGCTGGACAAATTCCAAACTCCACATCTCCATGTCTGATGTGTCAAAGCAATTTTAAGATCTCCAACTCCTCTCACCCTTGTTGCCTGCTGTTGGCAGATCTGGCACTCAGCAGCAATAAACTTTACTCTCTTGGGCAGGTTCCACTCCCTGTTAGCAGCTTTCCACAGCAGGTACCCCAGCTGTTCCACAGCTTTGTCTGACATCTCTAACATCTTGGGGTATATAACATAACTTCAACTTTATAGCTTCTTGTTCCAAAATCTGGGATCCACATATGATCTGGGCTCCTCCAAAGGGCTTGGGTCATTTCTCTACCTCTGTCATCTATACCACTCTGGTTGACGCTGCTGCTGTTCTTTGTGATCATCTAATGATACCAGCAGGTCTAATACATTGGGGCCTTCTGATACAACTGGGCTTTACCAAAAGCCTCTCATAGGCTCTCTTCATGGTGCCAAGCCTCAACTTCCTTGCATGACCCCTTCAGTCCTGGAGCAACAACTGCAACTGAGACTGCACTTTCACCAATGGCCTTTCCTAGCCTCTCACAGTACCAAGTCTTTAAGCTTCTCCCCATGACCCCTTCATGCCTTCAAAACCAGTACCACCTGGGTGATTCTTATACATTATCAAGTACAAGCTGCAGAACAAGGTACAGCGTTAGCTATCTCTAGGATACAGCTTTTTCATGTTCTCAGAAAACAATTCCCAGAAGATTTCATCTCAGTAATGCTGGTCCCTTCTTAATCACCACTAACTTCTTAGCTCCAGCTAACCAGCATCATGAATGGTCTCAGTAGTCTCCTTCTAGTTTTTGATTCTAAAACCAGAGCCACATGGCTGAAGTTGCTAAGTTTTGCTGCTTGCCAGAGTTGCAACATGGCCCCCTTGTTTTGTTCCATTCTCCATTGCTTAAGTTTGGCTGTCCTGGAACTTGCTCTGTAAACTGACCTTGAACTCAGATCTGTGTGCCTCTGTCTCCTAAATTCTAAGATTAAAGGTGTGTACCACAATGGCTGGACCTAAGCTTTTTCTACTTGGACTGTGCTTTGTATCAGGATGGCCTTGAACTCAAGGATCTGCTTGCCTCTGTCTCCTTGGATTAAAGGTATGTACTACCATCTCTGGGCCATGGTTCCTCAAGATCTGGATCAAATCATAGGCCCTCCATTTCTGGATTGTGGTTCATTCCAGATTAAATGTTCAACTGAAAACAATAACCAGACAATAATAATGCCTAGATATAACTATTCCTTGTTCAACAGCAAATGCATAAACAAGCTTAGCTAGGTGGAATCTTACCCCAGTGTTGCCCCTTCCTTAATATGTTTACCTCCTCAAACACAGGATTTAGTTCTATTGCACTTCCTGTTGCCCTTTTATACTTGAACCACACATTTTTAAAAATTTTTTTCCTAAGTTTCTTACACTTCATCAAAATGCATCTCATGCTTCGAGACCAGCCTGTTCTACAGAGTGAGTTCCAGGAGAGCCAGGGCTATACAGAGAAACCCTGTCTCAAACAAACAAACAAACAAACAAACAAAATGCTTCTCATGAGAGTAAACTAGAAGACAAAGTTGATGCTCAGCATTTCTCAGGCTTCCTTTATCAATGCCATTAATCTGAATTTCTTCACTTTAGCTCAGACACTCTTCAGATGAGGTCAAAAAGCAGCAACATTCTTCACCAAAACATAAGAATGATCTCTAGAGTTCAAATCACCCTCAGCACCAATGTCTTCTCTATTCATACTCGGATGGTTCATTAAAGTCCCACTAAAAGTATTCCATGGCTTTTTATATCCAAAGTCCCAGAATCCACATTCCTCCAAACAAAAACATGATCCGGCCTGTCATAGCAATACCCCAATCCCTGGTACCAATGTCTGTCTTAGTTAGAGTTTCCATTGCTATGAAGAGACACCATGACCAAGGGAACTCTTATATAGGACAACATTTAGTTGGAGTTGCCTTATGGACTCAGAGGTTCAGTCTATTATCATGGTGGGAAGCATGGCATGGTCCAGGCAGGCATGATGCTAGAGGAGCTGAGAGTTCTACATCGTGTTCAAAAGGCAAACAAGAGAAGACTGACTCTTCTGACTGGGTAGATCTTCAAATCCCAGACCTGCAGTGATACACTTTCTCTAAAAGACTACACCTCCTAATAATGCCACTTCCCATGGGCCAAGCATGCTGGCTAATTCTTTTTGTCAATGAGACATATAATCAGGGGCAACTGGATAAAAGGGGGACTTCTAGTAAGAAATTATCTCAATCAAATTGGCTGGAGGACAAGTCTGTGGAGCATTTTCCTGATTAATGATCAATGTAGGACAGACAGGTCTGCTTGATGAGGCCCTTGTTACGCTTGGGCAGGTGTACCTGGATTTTATAAGAAAGTAGGCTGTTTAAGCTTTAGGAAGCAAGCCAGTAGGAAATATTCCTGCATGGCCTCTATTTCAGACCCTGCCTCCAGGTTGTGTCTTGAATTCCTGCCCAGACTTTCTCCATGATAGACTATAATCTGTAAGACAAAATAAACCATTTTTTTCTTCAAGTTGTTTTTGGTCATATTACTACAATAGAAAGCAAACTATTATGCTGTATTGAAAGACCCCCTAGAGGGGAGACCCTCTCTCAAGTCCCGGTAGAACACCCACCCAAAGACTCACAAGAGACTGATCTTGATGCAACAGCATGAGGTTTATTCAGGGGAAACCAGTATACTGGGGACGAGCTCATAACCCTTGCAGGGGCAGAGGAGCTCGACCCAGAGCACAAGAAGTGTGGGGTATTTAAAGGAAAAAAAACACAAACAAGGGGGAGTAAGGGGGTAACCAAGGAAACATAAAAACAGTGGAAAATTTCAGAGGGATCCAACCCATGATTTAGTCAGGAGTTAGGATCATGAGGAAAACATTCTGCATACTCATTATTCTCAAGAATGTGGCTTTATCATTGTCATTGTCATTCACTTTGTGGTTGACCGCTCCCTGGAACAACCTAGATGTCTGCCTTTGTGGAGGGAACATTTTCTGGAACTAGCCGGCCTACATTCTTGGCTCATTTCAGAGAAAATTTTCCATGCCCTTTAAGTAAAAGCTTATACACTATATATTTCTACTAAATGATATTTTCTTCTCCCCTTCAGTATAACATGAATCTTCTGTCCTCCAGTTTTCAATAATTTTTATTTTCAAAACTTTTTCTGAAGAGTCCTTTAAGTCCATTAGAATCCTGTTGATAGTCTACTCCATGTTCTTTGAGCTTTTATTAGTATCTCCTCAAATCCTTCTACATCCCTTTCTCTGCCTTGCTTCAATACCTTTGATTTTGACCACTGTTACAGCTTGGAAGTGAAGAATATTCCAATAAAGCACATGTGCTGAATGCTTGGTTCTCAGAAACTTGTGCTACTGAGAGGTAATTGGATCATAAGTGTTCTAAATTCCTTAATAGATCAACCCATTGATCAGTTCATAACAGAATGGACTTATAAGAAGTGGACCTGGTTGAAAGCAATAGATCACTGGTAGAGAGGGTATACTGGTCTCTTTCAAGGGTATAGTTTGACCTGACCTTTTTTTTTCTCATTCTTTCTGCTTCCCACTCACCATGGGAACTTCACTTATGCATGCAGTATCTTGATATTCTGCTTCTGCATAAGGCCAAAGGAGTAGGGCTAAAGGGCCATAGACAGAAATCTCTTAAACTATTGCCTGAGACAGATGCAGATACTTACACCCAACCAATGGACTGAAGTTGGAGGCCCCGGTGGTTGAATTAGGGAAAGGCTCGAAGAAACTGAGGAGGAGGGGGCCCCATAGAGAGTACAGCAGTATCAACTAATAAGGACCACTGAGATCTATTTACACACTGAGCCACCAACCAGGCAGCATACACTAGCTGGTCACCTGACACTTATAGAGCAGAGGACTGCCTGATCTGGTCTCAGTGAGAGAATATGCATGCTCTTAACCTTAGAAAGACTTGAAGCACCAGGGAGTGGGAAGGCCTGGCAGGGATGGTGGGGATGGGGGAAGTGAGGGATGAAGACATCCTCTTTGAGGTAGTTTAAATGCTTTTATAATGATAAAAGAGGAGAAGGGGGAGGTCTGGAGGGAGCAAAGATAGCATAATATGAGGCCTGAACAACAATGTGGGGGGAGTACTATGGGTCAAAGTTAATGATGAAAATTCTTTTGTTAAAGAATTTTAATATTATAGAAATAAAAATCAGTAAATGTAGTTTTGAGAAAGAAGATTACAAAAGTAAAGGAGGGATAGAAAAAGAATGAGAATAAAGAATAGCTAGGGGGTACTAATATTGATTAATCACTTAAGAACTGAGTTTTTGGAGTCAGATTTTACGGATCCAGGTGCTTGCATGATTTGGTGCAAGTTGCCTGAATTTAAAGATAACAATATTATGTACTGCCTTAGTTACTTTCTTGCTGCTATGATAGAATATTCTAACAAAAAGCATCTTAGAGGAGATATAGGAATTTTATTGGGTCCAGATGGGTCCAGATGGGATATAGTCCATCAGGTTATAAAAGGAACAACAGCAAGAACATGAGACCAACTTGGCAATTAGGAAGCAGATTAATCACATTTCATTTGTACACATGAAGCTTTTACCCTCTACAGATGCCATACCCAAATAGCATCACCAACTGGGGACCAAGTGTTTAAATACATGACGCTATGGGGGATAGTCCTCACTCAACCCTTAACATCTACCTCAGAAAAATGTTTATTCATTTATTTTGGCAGGACCTAGAACTGAACCTAGAGCCTTGCACATGCCAGACAAGCACTTAAACAATTGAGTTGCATCCTCAGCCCAACCTCATAAGAATGATATAAGAATTAAATAAGCAATTCATGTGAATTTCAAGACAATGAGACAACTCAGCATGCTATATACTTGCTCCCAAGCCAGCCAACTTGAGATTGATTCCTGGGATCCATGTGGGGTAAAGGAGAGAACTGATTCCTCCAAGTTGTTCTCTGACCTCCACACACAATAAATAAATCAGTGGTTCTCAACCTGTGAGTCACCACCCCTTTGGAATCCAAAAGACCCTTTCAGAGAGGTCATTTTAAGACTGTAGAAAACCACAAATATTTACATTACAATTCATAGCAGAGGCAAAATTACAGTTATGAATTAGGAACGAAAATAATTTTATGTTTGGGGGTCACCACAATAGGAAAAACAGAATTAAGTGGTCACAGCATTAAGAAGGTTGAGAACCAGGACGAACAACAATATGATTGCTCTGGCAGCATGTGTATAGTAGAGGATTGCAAAGTCGATCATCAATGGGAGGAGAGGCCCTTGGCCCTGTGAAGGTTCTGTACCCCAGTGTAGGAGAATGACAGGGCCAATAAGTGGGAGAGGGTGGGGTGGCAGACATGGGGAGGGGGAGGCAACAGGGGTTTGTTCTTGTTGTTTTTGTTTGTTTATTTGTTTGGTTTTTGGAGGTGAAACTGGGAAAGGAGAAATTATATGACATGTAAATAAAAAATTATCTAATTAAAAAATATATACAGATAAAAAAAGAAGGTTGAGAACCACTACAATATTTAAATGTAATATTTTTTTTGATTTTTCAAGACAGGGTTTCTCTGTGTAGTCCTGGCTGTCCTGGAACTCACTCCGTAGACTAGGGTGGCCTCAAACTCAGAAATCTGCCTGCTTCTGCCTCCCAAGTGCTGGGATTAAAGGCATGCACTACCACTACCTGGCCTTAAATGTAATTTTTAAAAAAGGAATTTTAATTTGAAACCTTTATTTTTAGTAAGAGATCTTACATCTTATTGTTAAGAATAGAGCCTTTTTTTAAAAAAAGATTTATTTATTGTTTATTTATTATAAGTACAATGTAGCTGTCTTCAGACAGCACCAGAGGAGGGCGTCAGATCTCAGTATGGTGTTTGTGAGGTGGTTCCTGGGATTTGAACTCATGACCTTTGGAAGAGCAATCAGTGCTCTTACCTGCTGAGCCATCTCACCAGCCCAAGAATAGACCCTTAAAAGAAGTTTCAGGGAGCTGGTGACCACATGGGTGGCTCACAATCATCCACAATGAGATCTGATGCCCTCTCCTGGTGTGTCTAAGGACAGCCACAGTGTACTTACATATAATAATAAATAAATCTTTAAAAAATCTTTCAGGTTTGAGAAAGGTTATATTGTGCTGTAGCATTTTCTCTGTCCACATTAGGGCAGTGACAGGCCTGTGATTGGACAGGAATAGAGAGGTGGAGCTAGAGTTGGAGGAGAAAAAAGGTCAGGAGAGGAGGAGGAGAAATGTCAGGAGCAGGAGAAGATGTCATCATGGAGACAGATGATGAGGACGGAACCAGACCCCACAAGGTTATACAATCAAGCAGGTTCTTACAAAATAGATTAATTGGGTTAGAATATTGTCTTTGTTATTTGGTTCTAAAATTATTGAATTGGCATCTTGTAAATTGTGATTTTATTATTATATAAATCTGATTGATATTAAGCCTTAAGAGTCATGCTTTACTTACTGGGAAATAGGCGCTATTTAGATGAATAATTGTGGGAGTGGGTAAAGAGTTGCATGCAAGGGAGATGTAGCTTGCTGGGAGGAAATAACAAAAACCCACCGGAGCTTAGTATTGAGGCCGAATGGCACCGGCTCAAAAATGTGGCACGGCGGGAAAGCGAGCTTGCTGGGTGGATTCATTTTTATAATTCCTGCAACAATATTGTTTTTTATGATTTTTAGTATATGTTAAGTAGTGGTTATTATATTTTTAGAAAATGTAGTTTTGCTGGATGAGGTGGTATACCCCTTAGTCTTTGCACTCAAGATACAGAGTCAAGTGAGTTTCTGTAAGTTCAAGGCCAACTCAGTCTATATAATATGTTCTAGAACGGCCAAGTCTAAATAGTGAGACCCTGTTTTTTAAAAAAGTATTTATAATTTTATATACATATGTGTGTTTAGGTATATGGGTGTGCACATGAGTGAAGTGCCAACAGAAGTCAAAAGAAGATAACAGATCCTCCTTGAAGCTGGAGTTTCAGGCAGTGGTGAGCTTCCAGACATTTTTGCAGGGAACAGAGCTTGGGTCTTCTGCAAGAGCAGCATATGCTCTTAACTGTTATGCCATCCCTTTAGCCCCGTGATTACTCTTAAAATCTAAACAGAATAAGGTAATGGATAGAAGAGAGTTAAAGTAGAAAGAAACGAGTAGGTGAAACAGAAATGAATTATTTTTGACACTCTTAGACAGAATGTTCTTGAATGAAAAAGGACTACTTTCTTGCCTTGAGGTGGATAAGGCAGAGAATTGAATGAGCACCACAGAGAATTTGAAGGAAAAAGGAGAAGTTTACTTGTATTTAATAAAACACAGGAAGCTGAGGGATGTAGTTCAGTGGTTGAATTCTTTCCTACCATGCCTGAGGCCTAGGGTTCAATCCCCAGCACCACAAAGAAGAAAAATAAGTCAGGTTAAAATGCAAAGCTTACGCCTCCCGCTGAAAAGATAATGATGTGAGATTCCAACTGTTACAGAAAACCACTCAGTTCTGTTGACTTTGTTTTTTTGCTTGAAAGGCTCAGACATTTCTGATAAAGTTTATCTACTTAACCAGTATTTTCCATTCTCTCCGGCACCAGCACCATCAGATGACTGCTTTGTGAGGGTGCTGGCAAGCAAGAGAGGTGCTTTTTCAAAAAGATGGATCCCACGATCTGGTAGAGTTTGTTTGTTTTTGTTTTTTGTTTGTTTTTAACGACACAAAAAAGGTGTCAATCAATCTCAGGAGCTCCATATGCATAGCACCATTTTGTTTGTTTCTTTATTGTGGTTGTTTGTGTATTGTTTGTTTATCTTTCACTTCCAATTGTAACAAATGGGTAACTAAGTCACTGGACTCTTGTACTTTATCTGTCAACAGAGTGATTGCATAGAAAACATTTTCTGTCTCAGCTTAAAAAAAAAAAAAACTCATCTACCTGGAGTTTTCTGTTTAAAGAAATCTATTTCTTCTACATTGAGATTAGAGGATAGAGAGCAGCCTGCTCCCTGTTCTACCAGGACATTGAAGGCACTTGCTTTCTACCACTGTGGAAGTAAAGGGTAATAAAACAAAACAACAAAAAATTTGTTTTTGACTTCTCACTATCTTGTTTTCCCCACTGACATTACTTCACTCCAAGGTTGACTAGCTCTATTTGTTGTTTTGAATAAACCGAGGGAGATGGAAGGTGAAGGGAAGAAATGTTGGGTCAGCCTTTACATTTGAAAATGTTTTTTTGGTCTGATAAATACAATCATCATCAACAACTGCAAGTACTTTGAGAGTAGTTCTAAGGTCAGAGGGATGATTTTAAATGTCACTGCTTACTGGTGGGAGATTTATCAAGAGAAAAAGAAGGCATCAGTGGGAAATTACTTGGACAGGCTTTTAAAAGACAGCTGGTTATCTAGAGCATTCCCTAATGTGTTTTTCTAACTTCTAAGACATGAAAATACTAATGAAATGTGAAATATACATTTTTTTTATGTTGGATTAAGGTAGGGTAGTAAGCATTGCATTTTTACATACTAAATACATGTTGTAGAAAATGCAAATATTTAACATACACACTGGACTTAAGATACTTATTTTTGCTATTGAATCCATAACTTCTGGGACCCCAATAGTGATTGTTCCTATGGGAACTATCATTCATTTTATGATCGTTAAAATAGTACAGCAAGCGATAAGGATCACATAGATTTTGTTTCTCTTGCAAAATTTATGCATCCCTTGAATACACACCTTAAAGTTATTTACCCACTGGAGAGTCTTGGCTGGAATTGGTTGAAGACTGATAGCATCCCTACAGGCAGGGAGAAGATTCAAATCCTAGGGAAGTACAGATCTATTAAAAACCCACATGCAGCTGGTGGTGGTGATACATGCCTATAATCACAGCACTCAGGAGGCAAAGGCAAGAGAATCTCTGAGTTCAAGGCTAGCCTGTTCTCCAGAGCAAGTTCCAGGACAGCCAACACTTCACAGAGAAACTCTGTCTTGGAAAACCAAATCAAATTAAACCAACCAACCAACTAAACAAGCAAAAACCTAGTGCTTCCAGCTTTATAGAGAGTGTTTCTGAACAGAGGTGTAAAGGGGGAGGAGAAGGCTAGAAGTGAGTCTGTATTTGAAAGAAGCGTGTCTTTAAAAGAAAAAGCACTTTCAAGGTATTAGGGAAGGACAATTTGAAACTTTGGAGAAGTTCCTAAAATCAAAATAAAAACAACAACAACAACACACACACACACAAAAAAACAATGAAATAGCATACAATAAGAATAATCCATGATCCTAAGGGAACCTTAAGTAGCTTAAGAAGAAGCATTCACTCTGTAATATGAAGTAACCCTGAATGTCACAAGGCAGTTTAAGAATATATAAAATTTGCCAAATAGGTGAGCCAGACCCAAATAGTCAGCCAGAAACACATATGCATTTGAGCAATACTAAATGAACTCAGTAAATTGTATTCAGAGACTTATTTATTATTTTTATTTTATTTTTGCATATTGGTGTTTGGCCTACATGTATATCTGAGTACCACGTATGTGTCTGGTGCCCACAACAATGGGAAGAAGGTATCAAAATCAGGTCTCCTGGGAGTAGAGTCACAAATGATTGTGAGCCACCAGGTGGGTACTGGGTATCCAACCAGAGACCTCTGAAGAACAAATGTTTTTAACCACTGAACTATCTCTTCAGCTCCTTTATTTATAAATTATATATGCACATATAATTACATATATAATATATATTAAAGTATAAGAAAATTGATAAGAAGCTGTAGAATATGAGAGGAATTGAAGGGAGGAATGGGAGGGGAAAATGATTTTAATCCATTACTCATATATAAAATTTGCCAAAATACCCACATTTTATGAAATTCTCAAAGAATTAAAAAATATTATTAAAACATATTTAAAAGAACATACATCATTTTACTTTTTCTCAGTTCTATATTAGTTTTATTTAATTTATTTACTTTAGGTTCATAACATAAGTGAAAGAAGCAAGATAACTAATTCACTGAAAATGTCAGTGAAGGGAACATTTGGATTGAGGTATAAATTGATATAAACCTTCTGAAGAGAAATTGTCATTAAGTTTTCAGACTTCCAAAACATATGTAACCTCTGACTTAATAACACGACTTCAAAAATCTATCTTAAAGAAATAATTTAGTGTGCACAAGATTAGAGTAGAATTTCTTAATAATTCTCTCTCTGCTCTCCTACTTCTACTTAGAGACAATAATGGACAGACTGAAATGGACAGGCATTCTCAGGCTGGTGAAAATCACCTACAATGCCAACCAAAGACTATCATTCAGGTAACACTCTTCTTGGTGGTATTTTCTTCTAAACTGTCAGTTTTCTACTTGAGACTATAACAGATTATCACAAATATATAAAATAACACAAAGGTCTTTTTAATTGAAATAGAAATTACAACATGGTCCTCCCTCTAGCCCCTCCCAGCTACCCTTGCTTGAACCTCTTACACCATGAGTCCCAACCCAGTGGATAGCATCTTATTGTTACACAAAGGTTTTGTCCTGTAGTCATGTACCAGAGAATCCTAATGGAGGGCTTATTGGGCTGGAGTCATAGTATTGGTATTACTGCATTTATTTACTTCTAAAAGGCCTAGGGAACAAAGGGTTCATTTACCTTTTTCTTTCAAGCTTCTTTAGGCAACTGAAATTTCTTGTCTAAAATGGTGTCCTTCCTCAAAGCCAGCAATATTGTGTTTATCCTCACTCATAGATATGACACATCTTCTGATGGCTGCAAAGTAAGTTTTTACTTGGTCTTTCCTTCTTTCTTTCTTTCTTTCTTTCTTTCTTTCTTTCTTTCTTTCTTTCTTTCTTTCTTTCTTTCCTTCCTTCCTTCCTTCCTTCCTTCCTTCCTTCCTTTCTTCCTCTTCCTTCCTTCCTCCTTCCCTACCTCTCTCTCTTCCTCCCTTCCTTTCTTTCTTTCTTTTTTTTTTTTTCGAGGCAGGGTTTCTCTGTGTATCCCTGGCTGTCCTGGAACTCACTCTGTAGACCAGGCTGGCCTCGAACTCAGAAATCCTCCTGCCTCTGCCTCCTGAGTGCTGGGATTAAAGGTGCGCACCACCACTGCTCCGCTCCTTTCTTTCTTTTTAAGATGTACTTATTTGTAAGTATATGGGTATTTTGCCCTCATGTACATTGTTTACCTCTCATGTGCCTAGAATCGATCAAGGTCAGATCCCCTGAACCTGTTTTTATGTATAGTTGTATGCTACAATGGTGGTTCTGGGAAACAAACCTGGGTCTTCTGCAAGAGTCATAAGTTCTACTAATTGCTGAACTATCTCTAAGTCCAAATTTCAACTTTTAAAGACAAATAAAATTGTCTTTAAAGCTCACTCAAGACAGTTCAGAAAAGTCTTCCCATCTCAAGGTCATTAAATATTTTCATTTGTGTCAGTCAAGTCCAGTTTGCCATGCAAGTTAATATATTCACAGTCTTTGGGAGTGATGGAATGAATATCTTTGGGTAGAACTACAGCACATAAATATCTTCGTGTATATCCCAAAGTACATTTGCTCTAAACTTGGGAAGAAGCAATCACTTTATTTGGCTAATTTTCTACTTGTATTTTAAGAACTTCACTGTGTCACTGCATGTTTTTGAAAGCATGATTTAATTCATGTTGCATAATATTAACTTTAGGGCATGACTGTAATTTAATTAAAATTTTCTCTACTTTAAGACCTGTAGGTTACTTTCAATGTTTCTTAAAACCTAATTTAGAATTGTTTACGAATATCTTCTACATAAGTCTTCATGGATGATTCTAATTAACCTCAGGATAAAATCTTAGGAGTAGAATTATTCGATGAATGTTTTAGAGAAATACCCCTTGAGATTCAGTGTTTCAGTAAATATTTGGTCAATACCTGATAATTTTTTTCTTTTATGATAAAAGTTTATTTTCTCATGCAATTTTCCTTTTTTAAAAAAAAAATTTCTGTGTATGCATGTGCCATATGTGTGAAAATACTTATAAACACCAGAAAAGAATGTCAGATCCCCCAGGGCTGAAGTTACATGTTTTGAGCCACCAGATGTGAATGTTAAAAACTGAACTTGGATCCCTGCAAAAGCAGCAAGCCATCTTAATCATCAAGCTATTTCTCTAGTTCCAATCATTTTGCTGCTTATTAGCATATATTCATTGTACATGCTGCTGGGTTCCATACAAATAGCTTCTTTCAGCTAGATCATATGCTTCAGCCCCATGTCTCTGTTTTCCCTCTTGTTCTCGTCATTCAAGAATTTGCTTCCTTTCACTAGTCTCCTGCTTTTTTATAATATGCCTGCTTATGTGTACATTCATCTAATATTTTAAATTATTTGATATGTTTGGGTGTATTGCCTACATGTATGCCTGTGTACTACTTTCATGCAGTGCCTATAGAGGCCAGAAGAGGTTGTCAAATCCCCTGGAACTGGAGTCACAGATGTTTTTGAGCTAATATATGGGTTCTGAGAATTGGAACAGGGTCTCTAGAAGAGCAATCAATGCTTTGAACCATGGAGCATTTTGTTTGTGTCCCATCTCCAGGAGCTGTGTGTTTCAACTTAACCTATAACACAAAGGGTGTTAGAGTTTTCCATTTCAATTGTTTTCTTCTCATTTTCTTGGATGCAGAACATGCAATAGTTCTCAGATTTTTACACTCATAAAATCCAGCTAGAGTACTTGTTTTAAGTGTAAATTTCAAAACTCTACAGCATGCTGAGAGTTTGCATTTTTCATAAACGCCAGAGGTAACCCTTTTTTATTTTTAATTTTAAAAAGTAAAATATAATATCATAATTTCCTCCCTTCCCTTTCATCCCTCCAACCTGTCCCATCCCTCCCCACCTTTACTCTCTCTTAAATCAATGGTCTCTTTCTTTAGTTATTATTGTTAGACACATGCACATACACAAACACACACATACAAGTATAAAATATGAATACATGCTGAATATGTTTAGTGTTGCTTATATACATAACTTTAGGGCAGACTCCTTGGTATTGGGTAAGAAAAGAAGGGGGTTCATCCCTAAGGAACACTAACGCTCCAGCTGCTCTCGGTATTCTCTCTCTCTTTTTTTTTTAAGATTTATTTACTTATTTTATGTAAATACACTGTAGCTGTCTTCAGACACTCCAGAAGAGGGCGTCAGATCTCATTATGGGTGGTTGTGAGCTACCATGTGGTTGCTGGGAATTGAACTCAGGACCTTCGGAAGAGCAGTCAGTGCTCTTAACCACTGAGCCATCTCTCCAGCTGCTCTCAGTATTCTCAGTTCACCATTCCGATGCAGCGGACCTGTCATGCACTACTATAATATTGTACAAGTTTTCATGTTAGAAAGACCGGACCTCAAATTCCAGGATTTTCCTCAAGAATAAGTGTTGCAGTAAATTTCTAACCCCAGTAAGCCCATGCAAAGAACACACAACTCCATTATAATATTTATAAGCTTCACGCCTAGATTGGGTACACCACTACACTACTCTGTTCCCCAGATATGAGATCCCTTGCTACTTGGGGCTCCTCCAGGCCATGTGTTTCTACTCCACCTTCCTTCCCCAAACCTCTTCCTCTGGCTTCCCCTGTCTCCTCATTTCCCCCTCCTCCTTCTCTCCTCTCTGTAAAACTTCCACCCTCCACCTTGCCCTTCCAATGCCCAATCACAGGTTCTAGGCTTTATTTGACCAGTTAAAATGGAGAGAAAGTTCACATGAAATCACCTGAGTATGTGATCCATTCCTTGTCAGGGCAGCCCTTCTTGTGGAAGCAGAATTAGCAACAAAATTCAAACAGCACCAGGGCAATCCACAACAAATGAGAGCCGGGGATTAGGTAATTTCTTTGTGATCCGTTGTTTTATTTGTAAAGTAGAAATAATGATCTTTTCTACCATCTGCTGCATATGTGCAGGGAGGCCTAGTTCCAGTCCATGTATGTTCTTTGGTTACTGGTTCAGATTCTGAGAGCTCCAAGGTTAGTTAACTCAGATTCTGAGAGCTCCAAGGTTAGTTAACTCTGTTGGTCTTCTCGTGGAGTTCCTATGCCCTATCCCCTATCGGGGCTGCAACCCTTCCTCCTGTTCTTCCTTAAGAGTCCCCAAACTCCATCCATTCACTGTTTGGCTGTGGGTTTCTGAATGAGTCAGTTGCTGGGTGGAACCTCTCAGAGGACAACATGCTCCTGTCTGCAAGCATAACAGAGTATCATTGATAGTGTTTGGGACTGGTGCTAGCCCATGGGTTGATGGGTCTCAAGTTGGGCCAGTTATTGGTTGGTCATTCCCAGTCTCTACTTCATCTCTAATCTCTTTATTTCTTATAGACAAGTTATATTTTGGGTTGAAAGTTTTGTGAGTGTGTTGATGTCTCTATTGATCCACTGAGGTTTCTGCCTGGGTACAGGATGTGGCCTCTTCAGGTTCCATATCCCCAATATTATGAGTCACAGCTAAGGTCACACCCATTGACTCTTAGGTGCCTCCCTTATCCCAAGTCTCTGTCTTTTTCTGGAGATGCCCCCACACACATACACACACCTTCTCACCTCTGTCAGTTGCAGATTTCCATTCATTTCCATGGCCATCTAGCCACCTCTCCTGTCTTTCCCCACACCTGATCCTGAAATCCCCATTCCCCACTCCCATACCTTGTCTCTCCCTGTTCCCTCCCTCCATCTACCTCTTATCACTATTTTATTCCCCATTTTAAGTGAGATATAAACTTCCTTGCTTGGGTTTGTGAAGTGTAACATGGTACCTGTATATTATGACTGATAAGAGAGTATATACCATACATGTCTTTTTGGACTAGGTTACCTCACTCAGGCTGATATTCTCAAGTTCCATCCATTTGTCTGCAAAATTTTCAAGGGTTAGGTGCATCTTCTCTCATTGAGGACATACCAGGCAGTCCTCTTCTGTATATGTGTCACAGGCCTTGTACCAACTAGTGTATGCTGCCTGGTTTGTGGCTCAGTGTCTGAGAGATTTCAGGCATCCTGGTTAGTTGAGACTTCTGGTCTTCCTCATTCCCTGACTTTAGTCCATTGGTTGGGTATAATTATATGCACCTGTCTCAGTCAGCTAGTTGCTTGTTGAGCCTCTCAGAAGATAGTCATGCTAGGCAGCTATCTGTAATAGTGTCAGGTCTTGGAGCCTCCCCTTGACATGAAGCCCAAATTGGGCCAGTCACTAGACCTCCTTTTCCTCAGTTTCTTACATTTTTGTTCCTGCAGTTCTTTTAGACAGGAACAATTCTGGATCAGATTTTTTGACTGTGGGATGGCAACCCCATCACTCTACTTGATGCCCTGCCTTTCTGCTAGAAATGAACTCTCCAAGTTCCATCTCCCCAGTGTTGGACATTTCATCTAAGATCCCTCCCTTTGATTCCTAAGAGTCTCTTACCTCCCAGGTCTCTGATACATTCTAGAGGGTCTCATCATCTCCCACATCCAGAGGTTGCATATTTCAACTCACTCTGCTGTCCCTCAGTGCTTCATTTTTGTTCCCCCCTCCCAATACCTGATCATATCCCCCTTTTCCCCTCCCCTCCCCTCCCTCTCCGATCCATGTTGCTCTTTCCCTTTGTTCTCCCCCTGATCCCCCTTGATTGCTTTCCTCTTCCTCTCAAGTGGGATTGAAACACTTGGGCCCTTTTGGTTTGTTAACCTTGAGTTCTGTGGATTGTATCCTGGGTATTCTGTACTTTTTTTTGATAATATCTATTTATTAGTGAGTACATACCATCCATGTCCTTTTGGGTCTGAGTTACATCACTCAGGATGATATTTTCTTCTAGGTCCATCCATTTTCCTGCAAAACTCAGGATGTCCTTGTTCTTAATAGCTTGAGTAGTATTCCACTGTGTAAATGAACCACATTTTCTGTATCCATTCTTCTATCGTGGGACATCTAGGTTGTTTTCAGCTTCTGGCTATCACAAACAAGGCCACTATGAACATAGAGGAACATGTACCCTTGTAGCATGGTGGGCATCTTTTGGCTATCTGCCCAAGAATGGTATAGCTGGGTCTTCAGGTAAATCTATTTACCTGAAGGAACCTCAAAATTGATTTCCAGAGTGGTTGTACCAGTCTGCAATCCCACCAGCAATGGAGGAGTGTTCCTCCTTCTCCACATTCTTGCCAACATGTGCTGTCACCTGTGGTTTTGAATTTAGGCATTCTGATTAGCATAAGGTGGAATCTCAGGGTTATTTTGATTTACATTTCCCTGATCACTAAGGACTTGGAACTTTTAAGTGCTTCTTCGTCATTTGATTGATATTCCTTTGTTGAGAATTCCGTTTAGTTCTGCACTCCATTTTTTAATTGGTGTTGTTGGTGTCTAACTTCTTGAGTTCTTTGTAAATGTTAGATATTAGCCCTTTGTCAGCTGTAGGTTTGGTGAAGGTTCTTTCCCAATCTCTAAGCCACCAACTTGTCCTACTGACAGTATCCGTTGCCTTACATAAGATTTGCAGTTTAATGAGATCCCATTTATCAATTGTTGATCTTAGAGCCTGAGCCATTGGTGTTTGTTCAGGAATCTGTCTCCTATGCCAATGTGTTCAAGGATATTTCACAGTTTCTGTTCTATGAGATTTAGTGTATCCCTAAACGCATTTTCTTAACCATGCCAAGCAAGGGCTTTACCACTTAGTAACATTCCCTAGTTCAGGATAGCATCCATTCTCAAAAGGTAAATTTAATGCTTTTCACCAGTGACTATCTCATCTTACATAACTCCCTTATTAACTTTTTCTGTTGAGATTTCTAAACTTAGGGTTCTGCTTCTTTGTCTGTTCACACGACTGGAAAGTCTAGAAAACCTGAATCTATTTCCAATATCTTATTACACCCTGGAATCAATGAAATTTAAGTCTTTCTGATTTGACTCTGATGCCTACAAAGACCACAATCAATATTTCTAATGTTTTTGTTTTGTTTTGTCTTGTTTCTGTTGTTTTGTTATTCTTGTTTTGGGTTTTTTTTGTGTGTGTGTGTGTGTGTGTGTGTGTGTGTGTGTGTGTGTGTGTGTTTCCTATTCTTTACTCAAAACATTTTCTTTGCCCTTGAAAATAGATATATCTTACTTCTTCTATGGAAAACACATGGATAAAACTGAACCAATTAAACCATAGCGGGAAAATGTGCTGACCAAGTATTAGAGCTTAATGGATTATGCAATGATACTTATAAGATTGAAGTTACGGTAAGGACTCAAATGGCTGTACAAGACACCCTGAGCCTTGGAGTGTGGTATGACTGCTTGACCTTGCTGAGATTGGAGCTTCTGAGAGCAGTGTCCAAAGCAGGTTATACCTAAACATCCATGTGTGTTTTGCAATTGAAAATACCTTCTGCCTTCCAGTCTGTCTGGGCTGGTGCCTTGAACAGACCTTGGGCACAAACTCCTCAGCCAGTTCCACAACACCCAGAGGAAGCTCCACTCC